>JAVCKS010033648.1:5128-27486 GCA_032273685.1 Pteraster tesselatus | reverse complement strand
ACTCTTTCCAGCCAAATATATAACTGAAATAAAGTTTTCTGTTACATGAGACTCATTTTTGCAGAGCTGGTCACATAATTATACGGTATCTTGCTAAAAATCACAATGAGCCTTACTCCATCTGTATGGTACCGACCAACCCCCTTGGCTCATAGCCTAACCGGTTCACCGGACTAGAGCATCATCGGCAGAGAACTACTGTATCTACTGATCGCTGCGGGAATGTATGTCGCGTCTATTGTATATGAGTCGCTCGGTTGGGCCTGGCGCAAGTAAGCGAGAATGATGACATCATAGGTCACAGGCTAATCGAATGGGGTCAAGCGCGAGTAAGCTCGGGAAAGTAATCAAACAAGCTATTTAATATTGAACATCACACTGCCCACTCTAGTACATGTAATGATTTTATTTACCATTTTGATCAAAATATATATGTAATATACACTTAGTATTTATTATTATTACTTACACAAAGCGAGGAAAAGTAGAACAATATTTCAGCATACTTTGTTATTATAAGTTATTTTAGCATTAAAAAAAACACATTTCCACCAACACAAACCAATGACGGTATATAGACGTTCAACTTTAGTTTATTTGCAACAATATACATAATATAAAATTTAAAATTTAAAATGTTTAAAATTTGTAATAGAAGTAATAAATAAAAAGGGTGAAAATTTAAATAATTTAAAGACTTAACCAGAATTTCAGCACTCCGCGGTCTTGGCTAGTTTGCAGTATTCATCCGCGGACCGCAACATTGTTTTGTCAACGAGATATTTCGGAATAAATTATAATTCAACCAATCAGTCACTTCCTCATTGGCGGGGTCCAGCTGGAGGGGAGGGGTGGGGAGGGGAGGGGTGGGCAGGGGAGGGGTGGGCAGGGGAGGGGTGGGCAGGGGAGGGGTGGGCAGGGGTTGGGAAGGTCCCTAGTATATATGCACCCATTCCTGTTATGATGGTAGCACACCTCTCCTCTTCCCCTACCCTACACCTCCACTTCCCCTACCCTACACCTCCACTCCCCCTACCCCTCCCCCTCCTAACTCTACACATCCCCTATCCCCTATCCTTCTCTATCCCACTCTTCCCCACAGGACAGCAATGGACTCTACCATCGATGAAGAAACAGGACGTCGCTGATTGGTCGGAATGATAACTTCATTAGGGAAAAGTTTGTGGAAATACAAATCTATCAGACAAAAGCCGCCGGCAAACACGTTACATCTGTTCCACCTATCGGTGGCAATTAAACTGAACTTTGGTGGCTGAATAAATGTATGGATGAAGGAATTACTTAATTAATTTGGTTAACTAGTTGTGATTTTCTCATTGATGGGATGGGTGTTCGATGCAGCAACTCATAATGTTCACATTGACTAATACTAATTATTCCATGTGTGATAATTTTGTTTCAATCGATATTGTCTAGCGGCCGGGAATAGTGCAACCATTATGATTCGCACGAACCAACGCGCTGAACAGCTGGGCTGCCTACGTGAACTTACGGGTGCTTCTACGGCGTAAAAGCGTCATTTGACTCAGTGAGGCTAGGATTTCTTCTGTCCAAGGTGTACTGGCCAATTTAGGACCGATTTCACTTTTGAAATAAATGATAAAAACAGTGACTTTTTGAAAGATTTAAAAAGCGGGAAGGTTGCGAGGTAAGGTCAATAGAATCATGTGATGAAGTCGTACAAGCCTCGGTCTTAGTAACTGATATATCTGTTATAAGTAGCCTGCGAGGGACCGAAGAACGTCAACTAATATCACACCAAATATAAATTTAACAAGATGCCAGTGTCAATATCCGTGGTATTTACGCTTACTTGGCCCGCCTTGCTGTCAAATCTTGGTCTTCTAACTGACCTGATGCATTAGTTCAACAGCAATGGCAAGCAAATAAGTTTAGTGATCGTTAAGCCGAATTCAGACAACCAATTTGACCTTTCAGACATGCGTTTACGATCACCATTCAGACGCCACGCACCTTGATTAAGTGTATAACCGCTGAATACATTTACAAATTACGACTAATCACAAATTAGAAACAACGTTATCCCTATAATAGTCAGCTGGGCATCAGCTCCGATTCAGTGACGGCATCCGACGTCATGCTCCGCAGTTTCATCTGCCGAAGGCTCGCCTGCCTCCGCGTCCTGCTCGATCCGCAGTGCAACGTCTCCCGCATCTTGGACCGGAAGTTGTCGGAGAGGAACGCGTACAGGAACGGGTTGAGGGCACTGTTCAGGAAGTAGGCCAGGTAGGTGAAGGCCGTGAGGAGGGCGCCTTTCACGGTGTCGTCGCGGAATCCGCCGAACAGGGACCAGAAGAATACGAGCTGGAGCGGGAAGAGGCAGGCGGCGAAGCAGACGACCATGACGACCAGAAGTCGGACGACCTTCCTCCGGGCCGCCATGACGGCAGCGGCGTTGCGTTTCGTCTTGCTCGGCAGCTTCTTGAAGTACTGCCGAGGGAGGGAGCGGGCGTTGCTCCCTCGGGCGTACGCCGACGGAGGGGACCCCTGGCTGCCGATCGAAAGCCGTTCGTACTTCCTACGCAACGCTTTCTTATCACCCTCGGGGATGCTGCCGAGTTGGGTCCTCGAAGCCGTACTTGACGCCGAGTCGGTAGCACGAAGTGCCTGTTTACCGTGTGCCCGGGTACTTTGGGCATTCGGCGCACTTTCAGTTCTTGAAATGACCGCACGGTTTCCGACACCGTTGTAATCGATTTCAACTTGTTCCGTGTCGATTCCGGCGGTCGAGCCTTCGGTCTGGTCATCGCCTTCCCCAAGACGCTCGCTTCCCGATTTCCAGAACACCGCCGTATTGCGCGATTCCGGATCCATGACGTTTTCGGTTCCATTCGGTTCGTCGACAAAGAACGGACCGATCATATCAGGCAGATCGGTTTCTCCGGATCGCGTTTTGCTCGCATTCACTTGACAGAGGGAGGTGCTACCCGTGGCGTTCTCGTTTTCGCGGGACGTACTTTCCCCAGGGGGTGGTGATATCTGCCGACCTATGTGAATCCGTAGTCCCTCCTTGTGAGGTGACGAGTTCGCCTGCCGCGAATCACCGACGCTAGAAACAGCCTTGTTTCCTTTGTAAGTCACCTTCAGACTCGATTTCGTCTTCTCGTTGCTGCTGCTGCTGCTGCTGGCGCCGCCACCGCCTCCGCTGCTCTCGTGGCGCAGAGTTGGTAGGGGATTGCTGCCCATTCTACTCCGTGCCCAAAGTCCCTGGCCAATCTGCGTGTAAAGCACCACCATGATGAGTAGCGGGGCCACGTAGCACACGACGACCATGAGACAACCGTGGATTCTGGCGATATTGTTGATGAAGTGACTAGTGGCCCCGCAGTAGACACCGCCGAGATAGGGCACCAGTTCGTAGAACACGAACACGGGGGAGCTGATGAGAATGCTGAGCATCCAGATGGCGATCACCACGCCGATGAGACGCTGCACGGTGAGTATCTGCTTAGTCCGAAACGGGTACAGTATGGCGATGAAACGCTCCATCGAAATCACGGTCAGCATAAAGACGGACGCCGTCGTTGTCATGGTGATGGTTGCCTTGTGAGCTTTACAGACGAACACCCCCAGCGTCCAGGACACCTGGATGAACCACATGAGCGTCGGTAAGATGCAGCAGACGGTCACGAGGAGATCGGACAGGGCCAGGTTGAGCAGGAAGAAGTTGGTGACGGTGTGCATGCTGCGGTTGCGCACGATGACGTAGATGACGAGCAGGTTGCCCGTGAAACTGACCACGAACACCGGAACGAAGGTGCCTATGAGAATATCCCTGACCGGGGATATAGCGTACAGGTCCACCATGGTTTCGTTGTCGGTTATGTTGACTCCAGTAACGTCTGCAAATAGAATGGAATTAGCAAGAATTATTTGGAAAAAAAACAATACTTACATAATAATAAAATAATGAGTTTCATAAATTTTATAATTTTTTTTCACTGATCGCTATAATAGAACTGGACAGCACGCCTCCTATTCCTTATGTTTTGTGAGTTGTAAGATGGTCGAACGGTGGCTTCAAATATATTACAAAGAGCGCCATCCAGTCATACCTAAGTTGAGACAAAAGGGGCTATACTTCAAAGAAATATCACAGGTGCTCTTGCAGGAAGTAATTTAATTTTATATTTTTGGGCCTTGCAGGGTAGTTTTACAGCTAGCAGAAATCAAGAATTGTGTGTATACTACCCTAAAAATGCTATTTTATGTTTCAGATTCAATCTTTGTTTATATAGTACCGAGGTACTTGATTCTGGTAAAAAAGAAGAAGATAGATTTCCTTAGCTCAAACAATTTTGATAGCATTTCGTCAAGTTACTGTCACATGTCACAATGAGTTCAAACTGATACCGAGCAGCGTCAGGCTTGGATCTGTACGCATCCTGGTCAAAAAGTCCCACAGTTTCTTCTCAACTTTGTGCTAATTCTCTAGTAATTGAAACCACTCGACAAGTTTCCCCTGCGGCTGAATTTCAGAAGACCGAGCAAAGAAACACCTTTGGAAAAGCTCCCCCCCCAACCTATCAGTTTCAACTTAAACGTGTCCGTTAGCAACGCGGCCGAGATGTAAGCTTCGATGATCTACACGGTGAATATCGCATTCGAAAACCTAATCCAGCACACAGTTGGGTAACAGCCATCGGGGATATATCAGATTGTTTTTACTCGGCGTAATGATGAACCAGCGCGCTCGCAGCCAAACCAAAACCCTCCACGAAAAGACGCCTAGCGCCCGGGGCGCCTCGGTAGCATCTTCCGTTTATATCGAGTGCATGTGGCGCCACCACGCGGCCGAGGTTGCAATGATCCATGAACTGCATGCATTTTCGATTGACTGATGATCGACGGCGACGTTGGTTATTTTGGGGCTATTATTTCCCTGAACATACATGGTCGTTTTAACAAATTATGGCCATTATGCTTAATATATTACGTTCTAAAGTAATTTCCCTATAACCATGGACACGTTTTGGAAAATGTCTCTTCAGGATCTTCGACACATTCCTTTAGGCGATTCCATACTCCCTGGTAAGAGCTCGTTGTTTCAGGCCTGTATTTTAAGTGGAACGGTCGGTCTCGCCCAAGGAAATCACTTATTAATCGTGAATGGAAAACATCAGCTATTAAGAATTCTGGTTTGCAGAAGTCGAGTAGGCACGTACACAAATATATTCCATATTATTACCAAGTCACTCTGTAATACAAATACCACACAAGCTCGGAAGAAGAGGATATTCAAACCAAATATTGGAAATTAAAAAAATATTGATACCATGTTTTAACCCATGTTTTAATTATCAATATGTGAGTGTTTGTGTATCGTATGGTGTCAAGTGTATTACAAAATGGTCAGGAAAAATGGGGCCAGCAGAGGGAGGTGTGGATCCGGGAGAGAGTGGCCAGCAGGGAGGTGTGGACCCGGAATTGAGTGGCCAGCAGAGAGGTGTGGATCCGGGAGTGAGTGATCAGCAGGGAGGTGTGGATCCGGGAGTGAGTGATCAGCAGGGAGGTGTGGATCCGGGAGTGAGTGGCCAGCAGGGAGGTGTGGATCCGGGACTGAGCTACCCGTAGCAGACCGTTTGGACACCGGAGTTGGATCAAATTTGGTCCGGCATTGCGTGGTCTAGAGTTTTAGAGATGCACTCAAACCTTCCAAAACGACGCCAGCGCGTCGAGCCAGATCGTCGGTGAATGTTCCTTTAAAACAGCAGTCCAATCTTGACGGGGTTAAAATGCGCCGAGACCTTAAGCTTCCAAACCACCACGAGCGAATGTTCTAATTTTATAACATCTGTAAAACGAGCATGACGGAATATATATGCTGTGTGTGTGAGTATTTTGTTGTCATCCAGGGTTGGATTACGGTATATACGTATAACGCCGAAACCCGATGACGATCGACAAGCAGCGAGGGTCCCGTGGGAGGGGTTGTATATACGTGCCGTCGCCACGGGGCGCGAAAAAAAAGGAAGAGTTTATTCGATATACAGTGAGGCTGACAAGCACCGCGTACCGACCGACTCATCGACTTAAATACGAAATAGAAATTCGGAGAGAAGTCCCCATAGTTAAAGCCGGATCCTCGTCGCATTACAACTATTCACACCCTTCTACAAAAAAAACGGAATCGGATGAAAGAGTATCTGTATGCAACACTCATCCTCCTATGCAATTTAATAGATAACCCAGAGGTGTGCAAAATTGAGCAGCCGTAACAATCTCGTCCACAAAATTAGAATGATGTCTCAAACGGCGAGAACAACTCTCGACCAAATTGTTTTAATTCGGAATACGGCGCTCTGTATTATCGGGATTTTTCGCCCTCAACGATATCGCTTTCCATACCATAATTTATAAACATATTTTTAGTACCAAAATCGACCAAGGGATCGATCATTACAATAGTTTCGCAACGCTACACGGCTCAACTCATACATATTATAATAGATTGTTACATGTGTACATGTGTATTGTGATTGTTAGCACGTTCGCTTTGTTGCTTTGACAATATTTGTAAAATGTTCATAACGTATGCCAGCTCTTTGCAAACACTTTGGCGTCCACTTAAATTTCGTTCAAACTTTGTGCGTTAGCGGCTGAAACTCAAATCCAACCTTCGCGTATTTTGGGGGAGCAAAATGTTTGGCGATGCAGCTATATATACCGCGTGTTTGCATGTTTGTAGAATACTAGTTACCCGTCGACCGCGCTTGCGGGCTAAATACCTGTTGATGCCGGATTGATGATTTGTTGATCGGATGGTTTCGCACATTGTTATGGTCGTTCGCCCGCGTGCGTGTGCGTGTACTGCGCGCGCTGCGCATGCGCTGATGGCGACGTATTTGATGGCGACGCAGAGGAGGAGGAGCAGCGCATTTTATTAGTAGTATAGATTAATATTATTGTTATTGTTTACAGCGTCAGGTACACATATACAAACTATGCTAACTACGGTTTCTTTCCCAGAGCTATCCGAGGAAGTCATAGTATTACCGTGGCTTTGCCGGCAGTGGCGTACTATACTAGTACACAAAGTCGTTGGCTCGATTTCCAATGGGGATGCCCGTAGAGTTGATTTTCACATCATGGTGTCATCGCGAGAGAAATGACAACATCTGTCAACTATCGTGTTACGTTCCAGTCGCGTTACTGCTATGGTTATATAGCAAGCGTCAGCGAAAAGCTACCTCCTGCAGTTGCTAATTTAAGACAAAAAAGTCCCCTGGCCGCTCTTATTTGTAAACAGTACAAAATATTCTTTCGGATCTGTGTACGGTCTCCAGTCGAGTTACCATCAGGTTTGTTATAGGTGAGGACGCTCCAGGGAGCCCAGGAGCGAACGCCTAGCAAACCTTACCGTTGACGTCACAAACCACATACATCACAAATCACATACGTCACTAATTATCGCACTGGGTCGTAGCAACCACGATTATTTTCTAACAGTGTTATCAGTCAGATACGTTTTTTCCTTCTTATCTGTATCCCTTGAGAGAAGGTACTGATAGAAATATTTAGGTCGGTATCGCACAAGTATATAGAAGTGGGAGCGAAAACCCACATCAGTGACCTGAACGGGTAGGGGCAATCCACGAGGTTAGACAGGGACCGAAAACCCTTTTCACACGTCGGCATTATCAGGATTCGCCCCCGGCCCCCGGGACCGACAGTGGGTGAATGCGAAGCAAGTTTACCGATGCCACTCGGAACCTCCGTCGTCCGTGTCGGTGGTTGCTTTTCACGGCCGAACACGTTCATGTACCGTATAAAGCCATTTCACGGTAGGTCTACTCATCGTGTTTTTAGACAACTTCAAAGGTAACCTGGGAATAAGTTCACGACATTATGTTCTATATCAGGGGACCAGTGAATCAGTCGACCATTGAGAACACTTTGTGGTTGGGTAGTCGTCTTTCATGACCTGCCCTAACTTGACGCCAGACGCTCGCTTCAGGAGCCAATTGGGTTTTACTTTCTCTTTGACGTTTTATCAACGTATTCTTTAAAATTATACTCAATATGGGTGAAATCACTGATTAATTTTAGCATCTTTAGATACTTCTTTTCAAAAGTGATGGAACTCACGATAAGTTGATTTTAGCGCGTACGTCTCGACCAGTCCGGGGCTGTACAAACGCCCTGTCATTAGAAGAGTTACCGCATCTTTCCCCGTATGAAGTTGCTCAAAGCAGAAGTTCCCAAAATACATTGCCAGAACCCATCATACAACTGGGTCGGATGCAAGAGAGGCACTGGGGTCAAATGTCTTGTCCAAGAGCGAAAGTCCGTCCCTCGCACTAGCGGCCGAGTCGCGTATGCTACCCCGATAATCCGTGTTAGATCGCGGATTAGAACACAATATCGACTCCCTAATCAAAAGTAGTTTGTGCGCTAACTACAAATTTCCTCAATACGACCACAAATCACCCGAATAGTTAACCATTACTTAATGTCAGTTTCTATTATTAGCAATGTTCTGGTGAAGTTCCACACGCAACAACCCTCCCTGAGCTCCCAGTCGTGTCGTCCCAACATAAATTACTCTCGGTGTGTCATAAGAAGACAGACGTGGATTCATGCCTGTTCTGGTTGTCTGTTCATCTGTCCGTCAGCAACAGCGTACGGGCGGGATGCCTTTGGCAGATGTTACAATTTCGCTATAAACATATCAGGGTTAATTATTTTTTCAGCCGAAAAAGTTGAGCAAAACATGAAGCTCGTAATTATCAGTTGATAATGGAGTGGTTTAATTTGTTAAAATCGACAAAAATGATGGATACTTCGGGTTTTATTTTCGACGAAAGCGTCCCTTTAGGTAAAAACCTTTAAAAAATGAGTTTTCCTCGTAGCGAATAAATGTTGGTACGAAAATGATTTGTTTTTTTCATATGGCACCTTTAGCAAACTTAGAGCCAGTTGCTACACTTAATTATTGTTTACTTCCTAATATCCTTGTTTTGTGATATTCGATTATTGTATCGCAGGTATGAACAAGTTTAGATTTTAAGCCACCAGAAAATGGGGAAACCCACGAGGATCAACAGGGACTGAAAACCCAATTCACAAGTTGGCACCAACGTGAGTCAAAGCTGGTTGCATAAACTCGCGCTTTTTGGGGGTTTTGTGTACACGGCTGACTAATTTTGCTGAAGAAATTGGTCATCATCCCTCATCGGTGTCACGACCGTCTTCACTAAGCCTGCCGCCGGTACACCGTATAGCTCTCTATATTGATATTTCACAATACGTTTCCCACTCTGTGTCTTTACCTCTATGATGAAAGTGCGTCAATCGCTGTAATGAGTCGCAATCAGTTTACGATAAATCGCCTCACGAATCATCCAGTTGACCACCTAGAGATGTGTACCGTGACTTGCATCGCCCACCAATGACTACGCCACATGAAGCAATCAAACTGCGTAAGTGCTTCGTCTATTAATAGCAGTTTTGTCGTGAAGTGGAAGAGGGGGGGGGGGGGGGCTGTTCCTAACGACCATCCGCCAAGGTATATATTAGGTATATATAAGCCTGATGTATACTCTTGCTTGACATGGGATCGCTTAGTGGCATAAAGTTTTCTGAAGTAAGGGCGGATGCACAGTGTATTTGAATTTCCAGTGGTTTTACCACTGATCTATAGAACAGTTGGCACGTTTGGTCATTTTGTTTTAAGCCACCGATCCGCCACATTACTAGTCACAAAACATTTTGTTTCAAACGACTTTCCGCTTAAAAAGAGAGGAGTAAGATGGCAGACCGGTGGCTTTAACCGACTGCGCATGCTTCTATTGTATAGGCCCTATCCATTTCTATACAAATAGGTGGCTTTTACCCGGCGCTCTGTACCCACGTCAACAAAGCATAATATTGGATGTACCAAGAAATAAAGAGCGTTAACCACGTGATTTAGCATACGTCGGCAGCTATCATGAGATTATATTTGCCATTGTTTAATAAAAAGGCCCCAAACATGACCGTCATCAGGGTTCCCCCCTTGTTATCGAGCCATCTCCGTGGCACCGCCATATACGCGGCGTTTACGAATTATTGCACGTTAGCGGCGTTAGCTTCATAAATTAATGGTTTTACCGTAGGCACTGCATTACAATCTAAACAACAGTATACACAAAACACGTTATATGCAACATTTACTGGCACAAAATGGGACGCCGTGACTGATCGATCGATCATCCTGCATTCGACTTTGCGTTAAGTCAGCCCGCTACATCTCACTTGGTCGGGGTTCCTTCCCCCAGGCTGGGAGTGTAACTACGTACCCGAGGGTGTGGTTGGTTGATGTGTTCATTAGTATAGTCTCTCTCTCCAGCAGGGAGTCTAAATACGTGCAGTTGGCTAGTGTGTTTATTGCTATAGTCTCTATACAAGCAGTATACGTTAATGTGGTATTTAATTATCACAGCTGGGGTTTGTGCTGTTATTCAGCTAGTCGGGCCAAACTACAGCAATTACACTGTCGATCGAGCAATATGCAAATCACTTTGTGCCTGCACGCGAGCATTGTTTCTCTCCTGATTGCTGAATTAATTATTTTGTGCACAAGCGCAATTGTATTTCCAGAGTGGCTCTGTTAGCCTGTTTATCATTCACTTTACATTGGTCTAAGGTTGGTAAATCACCAAACAAATTGCTCACAGAAATTTAGACATTTGAGAGTTTTTTTCCACAATAGTGTCGCCCTAGACGATAATTAGACATGGGGAATTTGCTGAGCGAAAATCGAAATAAACCATGCGTTAAACATACAATAATATATTTTAAAACTGAGGCGTAAGGTATAGACGGCTACACTATTTACGATATCTTGCGGTACGGTATCATTGTTGCTTTGGATTTAAAAGAGAGGTTTCGCAGATACCGTTTACGAATACGTCATCACTTTGTGCCGCGCCGTGACGTGTTTCCGTTGTGCACAATATTTCCACGCAGCGTAGCAACGCGTATCGTCTTCCATACGCGTAAATAGCGAATGGATACGGTTATCATATCTGTAACCATATCAGCACTCGTAGGCATGCGAAACCTCGCCGACGAATAGTTGTCAACACACGAATTGTTTTAAGCGCCTTTTAAAAAAATACGAAGGATCGAACCCACGACTGTAGGCCTTCTAGTGCAGACGTCTTAACCATTTGACCATACGGTGACGTCATCATTTAGCTGTTTAGAACTGTTTTTCTTTTCACAATAGAGATGTTTGTATACACACGAGTCCCAGGGGAAATAAGACAATTCGCGCTTGAAATGGTTTCCGTTTAGAGTTTAAATTCTCTAAATGTACTACTTGAACGGTATAGCCTTGCGAAACATTCCACAATGATGACGTTTTCACTCTTTCAAAATAAACTGCCGAGTTGATCGCAAGGGAAATTAGCGAATTCGTGTTTGCTTATAAATATAGTATACCTTTCAAATCAATTATGGTTTAATTTCCCAACTGTTTTATAAACTGTAACCCGCCGCGCAAAGATCCACGGCCGTGCTGTTGTTCTCGCCCACGGTAGGAAGAAACCACCCAGTTCGTATCAAGGGAAATCAACGAATACCAACGGCACCTTGTCGTTAGAAAAAACGACGACCAGAGAGGAAGGAACCAACGAAACCAGCGCGATCTATCCCGTATACCTTGCTTATAAATAACAGCACACAAATTTGTATCCTAAATTTATGTGGTAATGTCTTGTCATTAGTGTATTCTTTGTGATCGAAGATTACCCAAAACCACCAACATATATACCAACATTTGAACCGATGAGAGTTGCTCACTTAAAAAATGCAATGCGATTCTAGAACACCGCAAGGGGAACTTTTACAACTGATTTATTCAAACATCTGTAGGCCGAAATGTGTTTTCTTTGATTTCAAACGAATCACTTAAAATGAATTCGCACCAGAATGATGACATTTGCACATACCTTCTCTTGTAATCTCGATGTCCATTATGGGAGCCCGTCAATCCACAATATCTGATATTATTGGAGCAACAATGACGTTGTCTTCATGGAGTATAAATCTGTTATTGTTTTCAACCAGAGGCGTGGTTGTTTATTCATCAAAACGACAGCATTCCGAGCACACGGCACCGTTTGCTGTCCGATGTTACACACTAGTTATTCGATAAGCTGATTGTGTGCAGAAATCGAGCAATCATTTTGATTTCGTGCGCTACATACCAGCAGTTCGCTGCAACTGACTCACGGCGAAATGTTATTGGGTACACACACATGCGCCGCGTGACGTCGATTGCTGTGCCGAGTACATCTGGGGGAGAAAAAAAAACACATACACGCACGCTGAATGACTGCAAGAGACAGGAGGACGGAAACCGAATAAAATAAAAAGAAAAAGACTAGTTGAAAGCCATACGGTGACCCGTGATGTGTGAAGGAAACAACGAATGAGATTGGCAGATTCATAGTTTCATTTACATCATTATTACTAAGATCACGAATTTACCATTAGGATGCGGCCGGATCAGCTCGAGACAGTCTGGCTGACAGACAGTCTGTGTATCGATCCGTTTATGTAATTCGATAATGAGCGGACCTTTTTTCTGCCATTACACATAATGCCACATGTTTCTCTTTACGAACCTTTTGGCAGGATTGTGATTTTAAAACGGCGCCTCGAGTTACGCGGTGTAATGAGCCCATATTTGTGAAGTAGCCCACATGCGCGTATAGCTCAGCAATGTACAATAACGTAGAGTCTATGCATGGAAAATGCTCATATTATTACGTTTTCTAGAACTGACTGCTTTATGCTATACATGGGTACACTGGAATATCAGTACTCTACGGAGTTGTAATTTTTCCTTGTTCAAACACTTCGTTGAAGCTGTCCCAGGGTATTACATCGATGCCAATCTATTTACCCTCCATTACCATGTTTTTTTTTGCAATTCCGGTCGAACGACCCTGAGATGTCGTTCTGTTAAGCCTCGTTCAATAAACATGTCGCGTATTTTCCAAGTAGCTCTCTATCTCTCTTCAATTCAATAAAAAAAATTTCCTATCTTCAGCAGAAGGTTAAACCTCTTTCGTACGCTCTCAAGTGCTATTATATCTCGCAACAGTGGTCCACCGTCGGATCTTGTCATTACATGAACGGCGCCCTGACGGTAAATGCCTTATAGGCTGGAGGCAGGTACAAAATTTGCTTACTTTTTCCACCGTAGGTTTCCGAGTTCGAACCCCGATGGTAGCAACATGTGAAGTGGGTTTTCGGTCCCTTATACCATGGACTTGCCTCCACATTTTATAGGGCCTCCCTGGCACCTCTGACATCGTGGGCCCGCGGCATAGATCTCTGTGCTGGGCCGAACCGTTACTAAACTTTTTAAGTTCCGAAAGTGATTGGGAAGGTGTTAGCAAAGTGATTGTTTTACCGACGTTTCGATCTTTTCACGAGGATCGTTTTCAATGACAAAAACACAAATAATGTCCTATATAGGTGTATGGTAAATAAAGTAAATAAAAACCTAAGAAATTGCGGACCTGAGAGAGATAACCTTTCTACTGCAAAAACGCAAATCATAATCCGATGAAGAAGAAAACGACAGTATACCGAGTAATGTATATCAACCAAAGAACTAAGAAGTCCTATAAGAACTATGTCAACCCGCTTCTCCAGGGGCCTAATCCTTTTAAAGGTTTTGAAACATTTAAGGAATATGATACACACGACTTGTTTGAGGCTTCGCACGGGGGAATCGATAAGAAATATAGGGCTTCAAGAAGAGGATACCGGATATCGGGTTTGAGGGGTTTTTAGGTTGATGATAGAATACATTTTTATTGAAAGTGAAGGTGAATACAGGGCCCTGACGGGTGAGTCTGACGACATTCCGAGCCAGTTTTTAATAATAGACCGACCCATAATGTTAGTCATGCAAGCCCATTGGGACCCATTTACGGATCAATGTGTCCACCTATACTCTTCACCGCATGCAGAATAGTTGTTTAGAAAACATAGATGTGACAAAAACAAGTGATATCTTTCAAACGTCAAACAAATTTAGTACCGTACGCTTTCCAATGGTATCTAATGCTGCTGTCTCCGCGTTTGAATGAAATTGAATGAAGTTTAATGGTTACTTTGAATTTTTAAATGTATTTTGGTTTAGTAATTCAATCGGTTAATATTTAAATGTGGTTTATTAATTTCAATGAATGTCAATTCAGCTGTATGCTGCAATACAAATAAAGGATTTTCCGTTGTTTAGAGTCGCCCTTCACATGGACGTAAGAGAGTCGGCCACTCAAGAGGAGGGCTAAAGAAAAAGGGGAGGGAAAGAGGAAGCGATTGGGAAGACCTAATCGAGAGAAAACGGTTTTAAACCGGGAGAGGTTATAGCCCGTAGAAATACAGAAGGAATGTATAGGGAATTCCAAAGTGGGGCAGCGCGTGGGAAGAAACTGGATGAATACCTCACAGTATTCGATTTCGAGAACGGTGACTGTGAAAAGATTGGAATTAGATGAAAAGCGTGTAGACCGACCGAAGAACCGGTTTGGTGGAGCAACCAGAGGACAGACCATCGGGGAGGATATTCCATGATAATACCTGTAATGTTTTTGGGTGGAATTTGGCGACCGTCATGTCTTTTTAAAGAATGTACACAATTTACACGGTAAAATGCAAAAAATTCGACTTAACAGATACACGGCCACGAATCCCCATGCCTGGATATCCTCATCAGAGCTCCCCATCTGTTTATTAAATCGCCCTTCATAAATAAATACAGAATTGTATGGTAAATGGATCGAAGCGCCGTCATCTAAACAAGATAAATAGGCATGATCTCAAGTTTATTATTATATTGAGCTATCGTAGAGGTCGTACAATTATTTCTGCTCACTTTATATTTGTACAATAAAGATACATCAATATTTTTATTCGTATTTTACAGCTGAGTACGCTTTTTTCCCAGATACTAAAATCCACATTAGGCGTGCAATAACATAGCTTGTTTATTTTGGGAAATTTTTATCTGCGTGTATACTATGTGTGTATTGATTCGATTGTTTGTGTATTATTTCTGTTTCGAGGACGGCAGAATTCAATGAGCTGCTGCAGATGGACTAACCAGGTTATATTAGCTGGCTCGTCAGGCTTGTCAGCGAGGCGCCTTGCGAAGCACAGTATTCTTTACACGTCATAACTTGGTTTATCTTTACTTTCCGACCGCCATTAAAATGTTCCTCCTCCTCCTCCTCCTCCTCCTCCTCCTCCTCCCGCACACTTTCGTACATGTATGTAGTATGTAATTAGCGCATCACACGGGTCTGTACATCCGAAATCCAGGAGGGCAGGGGCGGACTGGCCATATGGGCAAAGTCCGGTGGGCCAGGGGGTGCTGGTGGGCTGGGCGAGCGGGTAATGGATCGGAGCCTGGTGAACCAAAAAAAACTACTACAAATGTTACTATAGTTTAGAGTAGAATAACTACGGGGCACCAATGATAGGGGAATGTAAACTCTTATAGAGCCGTACTTCCTCAATTAATAACAGGCCGATCTATGTGAAGAAGGCCTGGGCTGGTTTTAAGACAAGTCCCAGAGTGGTAAACACACGAGGATAGACAGGGACCGAAAACCCAATTCAAATGCTGGGTCCATTGTCCTTCGCATTGTGGGACCCACCGCGCGCAGTGAAGGCGCGGAAATTAGGTACTGATGTGTCACCCCTGCTAATTATCTTCTTTGAAACAACTGAACTTGTAAATAAATTGTTATTTTGGAAGATATTAAAAAGTTTAATTTCAAAAGGTATTCGGGGAAATATCACAAAAATAAAACCCCCGCTAAACACATTTATTTCTAAAATATGCTGATTATTTTTCTTTTAAATTACTGTCCGTTTTGATTGCCATACAGGAATTACGCGTCGAAACTGTCAAACTCTCATTAATATATTTCATGTTATATTTTCCTCAAGGTGGGTAAATACCATTAGTAGCTGTGAGGGAGAATTTGACATCAATCATGATAATTAATATGGAGGATTTTCATTTAGAGCGTGCCGCTTACCGAGAGTCACTCTCACGGACTAATGGAGTCTGGTCTGGAGTCTGTAAGAGGAAATCATGACATTGTTTAAACCCTGCTAGTTCCATAATCCTACAAAGCCGGCTATAAATCAATTCGCATTAATTACGTTAATATTTTACTCATGTAGGCCATGTACTTGTAAATACACTCGCGGTTTTTAGGGCGATAATGGGAGATCGTTTGAGAGAGGGAAAGTGGAGCCCGGGGAGAATGCGTCACTCGCTGCCCTTGAGGGACCGTTGAAGACATTTCTAGTGGGGGCACCAGCTATAGCCTACCGGTACTCTAACCTGAGTAGCTCAGTCCGATATAACTCATATTAACAAGACCCAAATTTGCACTCCGACGACGTACATTCTTCCTTGCGGAGGGGTGGGGGGGGGGGGTAAATTTGAAACGGTTCCTTGCGAATGGGGTGAGTGCCAGCGACTGTTCAGCAGAGCTGACCCCTCGCTTTAACCAAGTGTGCTGGACCAAGACCGACATGACAAAACATAAGATAGTAGTAGGCACGACCGACTTCATCTACGGCATAACTTGTGCCTTTGTGTGTGACGCTATTGCACAGCAATAATTGTAAGTCGTGTATTTAACCGACTTGCGCACTGCGATTTATCAGCGTACATTGCCAAAGCAAATTGTTGCGCTGACTCGCGCGTAAGCACACGACTTTAAGCCCACCGCACCTTAAAGAGCAGACAAGTGACGATCGCATAGTGTGCGGTGTTCTGTGACCGATTGCGATACTGTTGGTTTTACCAGTCAGAGGCCAGGCACTTGTGGTTCATTTGAGCGACTGGATACAAGACTAACGTATCATATTTATACAATCAAGACAATGTTTACAATAATCCGTCAAGTCGTACTAATTGGATATCGTCGATTCAAGCACGGACGAAGCTTCGTCGGTATATACCTCAAGATTACACTTGCAAGTTTAATGTGACTTCGTGTTTTTGTTCCACGTCGAAGGTGTTGATGTGCCGGGATGATTAGTTTACGCAATCCTGCTAATAGCTATACAACGCATCCTACGTGAGGGGGATGTCTAGAAAATGTACAGGGACATCCTGTTGATATCTGTGATGCAATCGGTGAAAATCCTTCAGATGGTGGAAAACCCAGATATGCAAGTTTTTTTGATAACAAATTTAAGCTGACGATGAGCTCTTTCCACGACTTTTTAGATGTGTTTTTAAAAATTGCTGGATCTAAAATTCTGAGCAATTAAATTTCGGAATCTTGCGTAAACAAGTTCTGAGAAAATCAGGTTTGGATCTGAATATTTCGGAATAACCACTCAAAAATCAACGTATCCTTTTGTACAAGTTTAAAACATAACTCAAAAATATTGTTGGGGTCATGTTGGATAGTTAAAGAATACATTTCACGTCAAAAACAAGGTTTGAAAAAAAAAATGGGTTTGGAACTATTTTCCCAATTTTCTCCAAATAACATTTGTGACATCCGACGCGTTTCCCAACGCAGATCGAATCACATCTGCGTCGAGCATCCACGCCAAGCGTACAGACCCATCAAACCAATTACGATCTTTGGTCCACAGTTCTGAGCCATTTATAAGCTGCTTTCTCGGTGCTCATATGACGTAACTTGTTCATACTTGTTCATAAGTTGCAATACTTTCCGCTGCTATCGTGAGTCAAAGACATGTACAGTATATAGTATCTCAGAAATAGTCCAAACATAGTAGCTCTATGATCCAAAGATCCTACTGGTTTAACACGGTCGACTGACGTCGAACACAGCACCCAAAACGTTGAGAAATTCGCTATAGGTTCTATAACGAGAACCGAAAAAATGATGGAGGCATTCCGAAAACCCTTGCAATTATGGATTCCAATCACATAAAAGCTCAAACAATATAATTGAAAAATATTGAATGTCTTTTGGATAAGCCTACCATTATTACAAAATCTTACTGGATTTCTTAACCGTAGCAGTAATCGGTCGATATAGTCCATCAAAACCAATAGATAATGCCAGGTAAAAAATGATATGTTTAGCGTCTTTTCGCGTTTGCAAAAAAAAGAAGAGGCGGCGGTCTTTTTTCCAAGATATTCGTCAATTTCTTTTATATTAAATTGCTGCTGGCTGTCCCGAACTAGCCATTAATTACGTTTTTAGAACATCATTTTGCTTTTGTTTTTGTAGGGGGGATGTTTGTGGAAAAAGAGGCGGCCTCATAAAAGTAAGCATTCTGAGACACTAAACATGTTTATTTTGTTTATGTGGCGTAATTGTTCACGGTTTACAACTGTCAGATTTCCAATCAATCGTGACAGGAAACGCATACTGTTGATACGGGGGAGCTCATTCATCCAGACAAATCGGTTAACATGAATAATTGCAGCTTAACTTTCCACGAGAAATTCGTTGTAAAACGAAATTATTTTGTGTAGATACACAATCTCTTAAATGTCACATCCTGTAATATGATTGCATTCGGCTATAATATTAAACTGTGCCAATGATCTTCATACTCGTATAGATTCGGTTTCATATTACGGTCGACTCAACTCTAAAATTGTAGCGAGCGTGTCTAGTTTCATTAAAGGGATACGCGCTGTAGTATACCAAACACGATACGAAAACCATAAATAATGTGAGTGGAAAGAGCAAGAATTACTCTTTCATTTGATATAATATTTTAGTAATTGATTTGAAAAGTACATAAGATTATTGAAACTTTTTCTGAAGTCAATTGAAAATTGCTGAAGTAATGAAAATTGCAGCAAAAACAACACGTACTGATGGTGAATACCCAATGTAAACAATGGAGATATATAGGTCTACAAGACGAAATTATTCTTTTAAGGAACAGTTTGAAGAAAAAAAAACACATTTTAAAAGCAAAACCACAGGCGACAAATTTGCTTAACATTTTGGTGAATGGGTATTGCGTTTCTTGTATACTCGGCAGTCTGTTCACAGCCAGTATAACCGGCAGTAACTTGAGCGCCTTTAGAAAAAAAAATGTACGTTTGCTTTTCAAAATGCAAGAAAGTATACCTCTGGTAGGCTCTGCGTGATATCATTGTGGACGGCACGATCGAAGTGGCATTTTAAGAACACGACAATAGGCGAAGGGACGACAGGCAAGGCTATCAATGTCACCGTCGCGGACCTGTTTCACATCATTGATACTGGATGTAGGCCCAGTTGTACGATGTAAACTTATCTGTCGGTACTATAGCGTTTACAGAGGGAGATCGCAAACGTTCCTGGCGCATCATGAAACTATGATTATCAATGCCCAATTATATGTAATGAAAGCGCATTTTGTATAAATATTAATAACTCGGCAAATGTTCAATTCGTTTTGTAACAATCCGCTGCATTTTATAATAACCAGTTATATATTGTTCTTGTTGTATTTCTTTTCTTTCTTTTTAGTAACGCACGTTTGTTATCCATCTTAGCAGAGTTGGCTTTCATGGTTGTATAAATGTAATACAAATTAGAATTTCCCCCATAAAATACAAGAAATTCGAATTCGAATTCGAATTCGAATTCGAATTCGAATGCTGTTCGAATGTGTTTTTAAGTTGTATGGCTAATTTAAGTTAAGTTGTATCAAATCACTTTCCTGTATTGTCTACTCTTAAAACGAAATTCGATTTCGTGCAAAACAAAATGACACAGCGCTTAAATTGGCTGTTTAAACTGATCAGGAAGGCCTACGATATATTTTAAACTAACGGTATTATCCAATTGCCTAAACTAGATTAACTAGGTTAACTTCAGCCTTAGCAGTTGTGGATTAGTCAGATGTGTTAGTCGAATGTGTTTTTTCTCCAATTGAGATCATTTTTAATTAACGATGTAATATTTTGCTTACAGCTGGATCACGTGATGATATTGCGTGCTTAGCGTATCGCGGCGCTTAGCAGCCGCATAGGCAGTCACATCAATTAACAACCAAACAATCCAAGCTGTCGTAAGTTTGGGTAGTACGTGATCATCGCACCGTTGCGCTTAGCTTAATTAACGTCCAGGGGAGGCGAACAAAAATCTCACCGCGGCGACGTGACTCAATCAAATTACATTTTGCTCAATTTTTGTTAACTGTAAACAATGTCACCGGTGCGAAATGCTGGCAGCGTCTTCATGTTCGCCCCCTCCCCCCGCCACAATATTAACATAAATAATCAAATTGGACACCGAACGTGCGTCAATCTCCGGCCTACGAACGGAACAAGAAAACGAACAAAACGTATAAAGTAATCCAAGAACGACAACGCCTGTATCAACAAGTTCAACCGATGTAATAATAGAAGAACTCGATTTCAGGGTAGGATGGAATTCAGTCGAAATGCTTTTTATTGGAAAGTATGCGTTACATAATTACGATTGCATTGGATTATACGACCGGTCACCACAAGATAAGTGTAAAGTCGCAACTTGAGAGAGTTGAGATTCGCGCATCTCTGAACTCACCAGAAACAGAGCTTTCGAATTGGTACGCAACATTTTGGGATTTGGCAATCAGTATACACGACAGAGCTTCCGAAAGACCTGAGTTCTACCATGTAGGGAGTTGAGATTGGAGTATTTTTGAATTCAGTAGAAACATAGATTTCTAATGTATATAGTTTGGAGCTTCAGCACACCTGACAGATCTTGTGAAAGGAAAGAGTTCCCCCGTGGAGGAAATCGATATTTTGACATTTCTGGATTCGGTGAATATAGTTCTTTTTAATGGCATATAACACTCAGGGGGTTGAGCATTCGGTCCACTAGACAGACCTTGTGAAAGACATTGCATTAGGTCTACAGGGTGAATCTACAGTTGTCAAACTGGTAATCGTATAAAGGTCTGTTAGTAAAATGTACATGTCCAGGAAATGTTGTAGTATCTTTTAATGATTCACGATGCAGACAGTGAAGTACGGGTACCGTACATCTTCATATACCAGTTAGTATAAATGTGTAAAATGCCGATTTGTGGCTCGAATAAAAAATTTCCCACAGGTAGACTGTTTTTAATACTCACCCTGTATATAACATGAACTAACAGAGCTATATTAAATGAAAATAAACATGGTGTCTGCTTTTAGCATGCGCGGTTATTCTGGGAAAACAACATTTTGTAGGGTTATTTTCTTCCCCGTGCAATCGACAATAGTAACAGCCGTCGGCTCCTCCAAGAAATTGTGACGTCAGTCTGTAGTCATATATCCAACGACTCTTTCGGGTTATGCTTCATTACAAACCAACCGGGACGAATAGGCCGGAACAAGCAAAATGCACACACAAGTATACGAACTATGATGCCAGCTTTAGTCTGGATTGGTAGCCTGCCCTCATTCATGATATTTAGACCGGTTGACAGACAAAACTCAGATTTTATTGAATTAATATTACCTCCCAAAAAATTTGAAAAAACAAAACAAAACATAAACTTCTCAATGAAGTCCACTTCTGTCATCACGGCACAAAGTTTTTTTAAGATCTAAAAGAATATTCAAAATCCAGCTATCAGGACAGTTCATTTCCTCAAGTCGAAAAGCACTTCCACGCTCCTAAACAACAAAACCCATCCGTCTTTTGTGCTACCTAAAAGTGCTGCGGGCATGCAAGCTCCGTCTCTCGAGTGAGAGGATTAGATGGAGCGGAAGAATTGAGAGTTGGACCCTTTTTTAGTTGTCTCTGTATCTCCCTGTGGCTGTGGAACATTGCTTGGATGGGGCAGCATTCAAGACAATAAGTGATCGAGACATCCTGATCAATGGTGACACCGGCACAACCGATGACATTTTGCCTCTTAATACACCGGTACGACTATCGTATGAGAAAGCAAAACACAATTTGTTTTTACAAACCTAGATTTATAAATAAAAAAAATGTAAACATAATTATACGAAAACTGGAATAACCGATTCTTTTAATTAAAAACAAACAAATCAACATCGCGAATCAATTAATATCAATCCACATTACCCAATACTCATAACAATAAAGCAATTTCGCGTACCAATAAGCAATAAAGAGACGATTAAATCATTTTAAAGTGACATTTTTTACTTCTACGGATTTGTTTTTTAACGGACAAGAGGGGTTATTGAGGCCTGCGCGATGTATAATCAAAGAGGTTGTTATGACAGTTAATTTGATTAAGATTTGACGCGGTATATGATCGAGAAACACAATCTGATGTCCTTTTTCAAAGGTTTACTCCCTAAGCCCGTCTGACGTCACTGCAACCCCGGCAGAGAGCAGCTT
>JAVCKS010033637.1:0-11968 GCA_032273685.1 Pteraster tesselatus | reverse complement strand
ACTATAGAATACCCCGCCACCACGTCCCTTTTCTAAAAAGATCCTGGTACCCAGAAGTCACTTCACAATGATTCTATCTACAACAAGGGTAGGCCTACCACACTAGTCACCAAAACAGGAGTGGCGGGGTATTCTATAGTTAAGCAAACATTTTTAACTCAACATTTTGTTCCCTTTAATAACATATAGACTTATATTTAAAATACAAAATACGCCTTGATTAACTTACTGTGGTATTGTTTAGCAACACATTTAATAGTTTACGTTGCTATAGTATTATAAACTATGGGTCAACTAACATCAGATCTGGAATTCAGAATCATTGAATCACATACCTTGAACTTGAACAGCCAACATTTTCAGTCATGTCCACTCCAAGCTTCACCAGAGCGGGGCCAACTCAAGGTTGACAATGTTCGTTGCAGATTGTACAAATCAAACAGAAATCAGTTGAATATATCACGTTGTTGCTTATAGTAGTGCCACAATTACTAGCGCTGGGCCACAACCTAGGCTATTGCCTGTATGCGGGCTTTGTGTAGGGTAATCATGGTATTGGTACCCACCGGTAGTTTTTTATTTAACCACCTCCACCTCCACCTGTCATTGTCACTGTCAACTTTTCTCACTTATTACATACTGATATACAGTGAAATCGCGTTAAGTCGAATCCCAAGGGAATAAGGAAAACTAGAACAATTTACCTGCTAAGTACTATTATAGTGCAAAGTTGCGAACTGCATCGGCTATTAATTATGTTCCGACCATGGTCCGACCATATACATGACATGGATGTAGGCGACGTTGGATGGATACATGGATAAGACCTTGACCAAAAGTGGTACTGCGCATGTGTTGTGGAATTGTTTTTACCATTTTTAATTGAACAATATTATGGCATTGTAGACAATTATTATGACTGTAAATATTGTATTCATTCGTATCGACTGTCATTGCCAATATGACTCGTACATTATATCTAATGTTAAATTATCTTGCAATTTACAGTAATGGCTTGTAGGCCTATAGCACTCGAAAGATCTATAAGTGAACATGCATGTTAATTGTTATAGTGGCCTGGACTGAGTCTTTTTGAAGTGAGCTGTTGTAATTTGTCAGGTCAGAGTCAAGTCAGAGACCCGCGGTGGTATCGTGGGCACTAGTTCCGATGATTTGTTGTCTGAGAGACCCCAAACGGCCATACACACACCATCGAATCAAGGCCCCGGATCAGTGGTTTGTGATTACATCTGGTATTCCAGACGCTGATATGTCAGCAATAAATCGAACCACCCGCAAAACCCGCCTCCTAGTGACATTTTGTGAAAATCTGTACATGAGTAACCTCGACCTGCACCGACTTTCATTATTAATCCTATGACTAACATTTTCCCCAGGGTTGTATTTGCCGTGCAGCCCAGTCTCTGCGGTAAAAATAAAACCAATGTCGTTTTATCAAACTGACATCTACTGGGACTGAGTTGAA
This sequence comes from Pteraster tesselatus, assembly GCA_032273685.1. Lineage (NCBI taxonomy): Eukaryota > Metazoa > Echinodermata > Asteroidea > Velatida > Pterasteridae > Pteraster > Pteraster tesselatus. The sequence continues at coordinate 10,482 of JAVCKS010033637.1, read as the reverse complement.
ACAAGCATTGCCGTGCCGCCGGAAATGAACGATCGAAGCTTTCCTGGCAAGATCAGCAAGGCCATACTGTACTGCAGCACGGGTTAACATTCCTTATTATTGAGGCTGGGAGTCATGATACTATTGCTGTCACTTTTTGAAACGTTCTTCGCACATTTCACGAAATTCATGAATAATCATAGGGAAATACCGAAAGATATGTTCATTGTGTTCTTCGCCGCCGAGGCATGTATCTCAGGCAGAATGGTTTAATGATTTATGGTTAAGGAAGTTATAAGCTCGACTAGTAGAAATATTATGTGGAATATGACACGCCGCTGGCTGCCTGTCACCCTGTCATCAACGTATTGTGAACATGACCGCAATATAACTAAATGCGAAGTTTATAAACTTATGATTAGAAAGTTTGACAAAAAAAAAAGTTGGCCAAGTGAAAGCGGTTGTCACTATCCGGGGTTGTTACAAACAAACAACGGACGCCGGTGTAGTGACTACGCACCCGTTAGGTAACGTCTTCAATATTTTGATTGCAAGAACACCGCGCACCGGTCCAAGCAAAGTTGTACATTTTTCTATGACCCCGGTAACATCATAAATGAAGAAGTACTTTCGCAGTGCACTGCTAGTGCTAATTCTTGTTTAATATAGGAGCCAGTGTGGCTCCCCATAATTCGCAGTTTCCCTTTCGCCGGCTGTTCAACTAATGTATAGGTCACCTGCCTCGCTCTCTCTTTCCGTGAGTGTAACTGTACTATATGTGCATAAAACGGGTTCGTATATAAGGAAATATAATTTACTCGCAAATCCTGATTTTATAGAATATCGCAATCTTGACTAAAAATTATTTATGGGGTGGCGTTCTTATTGTAGTGTATGTGATGTCATCCCCACCGCATATTCTATCAATTATCTCCATTACGTCTTCACTCGATCTCCAGGGAGCGGTGTCTAGACAACAAGCATATTTACCCCAGAAATTGTGTATATCGTACAAGCTCATACAACGGGGTCTTGAGCCAAGACTACATGCTCCAAAGAATGACGATGGGAGCAGGTGACAATTACAAACTTCCTTTTGAGCGAGTCAAGTTTTCCCTCCAAATTTGACATTGTTTTGGAAGTCCGGTTTGCAAGGTACCCCATCCACAAAAACTGGACGTCCAAAGTAAGACGGCAACCAACCAGTCGTAACTTATAAAACTATAATGATAAATAGTTTTTTATATTATCAGACGTTGAATAAATTGTACCTTGTCGACAGAATGACATTTTCAGGAAACCTACTCTAATAAAAATTGTGCTGCATCATCGTAGCTCATACGTACGTACATCAAGCTACGATAAAACAGCAGAAAGAGAGGGGTGTTCTGTGTGTAATTGGGTCATGCGGTGCAAGCGGTGCACATGTAATCTAGCACGTGCACGGAAAAGGGTATTGGTCTAAGAAACCGTGTTCCTGGGACGGTATTGGCTACAGGAATATAAGCTCCATTGGAAAGCAATCATCTCATTGGGAAGTTCTGTTGTCCGAGATAGGTCTGAATGTTCATTTGTATGCATTATTACAGATCTATTGTGTAGGGAAGCCATGTTGTGGAGCAATCCTTTATTCCTCTGGATTTGTAGAGCTATATGCCTCATGCTGCTGAAGTCCGCAGGTGCCATCATGGCAATGCGGCCAATGTATAGAGATTATAGTGGTTTATTTGTAACAACGAAAGCGATAAATGAAAGCACTGACAAGTAGCTTCAGTGACATTTCTTACAAATGATCACATATCAATTAGAAGTGATTCACTAATTGACAGATCGATACATACAACATGCAGATATTTACTGATCACACAAATGATCTGATATTTTGTGTTTATTATGTAAAAAAGATGTCCCGTCCGCTTTTATACAGATTTCATCTTGATATTAAAGTAACATTGAATCGATAGCACTGGGCTGCATTTGAAACTACGATTGGGAGGTCTGGGTTTTCGCAACGATTCTTGTATGCTTTTACATGCTGGCTGAATGCGACTCAGGTCATGGTTTTTATCTCGATCTTAATCCATGCATGCAGCTGCTAGAAAGGCTGAAAAGATGGGTGTTGCCAGAAATTCTTGCCAGAAACAGAACGACTATTTTTACTCCCGTCATCCACCGAAGGGTGGGACAGGGGTAATGTTTTTGGCCGGCGGTTGTTTGTCTGTTCGTGTTCGAATCTGTTTGTTTGTCTGTGTGTCTGTGGACAAATTTCTGGCAACACCATGCATCGCAATGTCATGAAACTTCATCAATATGACCCCCTACCCTAAGGCTCCAATCAATTAATTTTTGTAAGGTCAAAGTCAAAGGTCAAAGCAGCACTTTAAGTTTTCGAAACATATTAAGAGAGTTTGTATTGCACAAGAGAGGGCGCTGTGACCGTTTCACAGTAATTTGTTTATGATCACAACTGTGTGGCAGAGATACTTGCACTGTACTGAGTGCTCCTGTGGTTTTTCCTGAAATGGAGACAAATGTCTTTGAGAAATCAATTTCTTCCACGTTAAATTGTCTACCACTGCTTGTGTGCTTGTATGCCACCTCCCGAGGTGGCATAGGAAAATAACAAAAGGATATTTGTACTGACTCCAGACATCAAATTTATAACAATATAACTTGCATAGTTTATAACTTTACACGGTTTAAAAACCCGGTCTCAAAGCATGCGATCAGGGAGGAATTATGATTAATATTATGCTCACAGGACACCAGAAGTCTCAAACTGCAAGCCCATGGGCCATTTCCAACCCCCCCTCCCCCTATCTCAACATGATGCCAACAAATATAATACAATCCGGCCCGCATTTGTGAGTCGCAACAACCAGCAGCGCGATGCTTGCCAAGGACAAATTTGGTATTGAATGGCAAGAATACAAGCAGGTTTTACTTCTTGAGCTTGTACGTGTTGTTTTTACTCTCATTACAACCAGGAATTGCATTAGTGGTACAACCTATAAAGGAAGCACAACCTATAAAGTGAACTAAATCTTGATCCCTAGTGGATGTGGCCTAGGTAAATTTGTTAACACCATTTTTCCTAGTGTAAACACACCACTAAAAATAAATCGTACAACTTAAAATTCTTTTATTACTTTATTTTTTTGGTTTCATTTCGTTCAACTGCGATAGTGTTTCCCAAACCCAAGTCGTCATCTACAATCCACAGGATGTTAATACCAGACATTCCGAGATTCACACGTCTGAAAGGCAAACACCAACAAATGTAAGTTGAAGAAAATATAAAGAAGTTTTTCTCTTGGGAAAAGAGGAGTATGATGGCGGAGGGGGCACGGTGTTAGCTAGAGGGGTGTCTGGGTGCCTTTTGGACACAGTTTGGCCAAGTTTCGTTGTTTGATGAGGAGGAAGGGGAGGGACTGAAGAGAAAAGAGCATGTTGTCTAGCTATAAAGGTCATATGTTTATGTCTGTTTGTATCAAGGGGTATTGAGTCGCCAGAACAGTGGTCTGAGGCCAAGGGAAATAGACAGCCATTTTGCAAATACGTGCAGGCCAGGCAATGTGCATTCTGCTTGTTCAAAAGCCCCGGTTAGCAGGGCCTGTTCCGAAGACCAGTTACCAGTTTAAACAAAAGGGGGGGGGGGGATTATGCGAAAGTTGTGTAATTGAACCTTCTTCCTATGCAGTTTATTAGTGCAATTCTATTTAAATACGGCATCAAAACAGTGGCTCTTCTAGTTTGATTATGAAACATGAATACAAAAGAAAAACGGTTTTCTAGACCAATGTTTTATTCCACCACTGAAAAATATTTAAGAAAACTGACACTGTCAATTACGATCATAAGTTGACTGCATATTTGAAGTCTATTTCTATACTGGTTCCTCCTACTCACCCAAGCATTCCATGTTCCTTAGTGTGGATATGATACAGGAAAAGTAGTATGGCATGGAACATGTTACTACGGCCCTGCAATTAAAATATACTAAACAGTTAACATAGCTACCAACATACAAAAATATAAACAATAGAACACAATGAAAGTACAACAATTCGTTTGTACTGAAATGTTTGCAGCTATGATTAAACATGCCAGTCGACAGCGCAAGTCATCGAGCGCCAATTGAAGTGCCACAGTTGATGTGCAACAGTCCATATTGACAGGCAACAAGGGTCCACAATGACACAACAAGAGTAAACAGTCAACACCCGACTGTCAACACCCGACTGTCAACACCTGACAGTCAACACCCGACAGTCAACACCTGACACCTGACAGTCAACAGTTGATACCCCAACATGCGACATCGACATCGACCCGGGACATTGACACACGATACTGATGCTACATACCTTCTGAAGGTCCCACGTATCATCCCCAATGATGACCTTGTAATGTGGTGGATTAATTTTGGTCTGAAACAACAGAAGGTTATTTTTCTTCTTCAGATCTGTGGACAGTAACAACAGAGTTTAATAATTTGGGCATTTACCCTGAGAGTTCCACTGATGCTTACATCTGTTCAAAGATTAATATCCATGAAGCAACCTTTTGCAATCATTGAACAAATTAATCAAATCAATCAAAAAGTAATCATTTTGATGATGATACGAGTAGTGGTTGGGATGATATTAGTCCAGTAATCTTCTACCTGGTTTGTCGGGTGTCTTCATGAAGTACTGACTTGTAAATGTTTTACCATCGGGGTATTTCGGATTACTTGGCAGCTGAAAGTCCAAATAGGTACACAACATATGCATCACCATCTGAAAAGAAAGCAACGGAGATTATTCAGGGGTGTGACTGCAGCGGATGAGAGTGATTGATGGCAGTTTTTGGACGGCAATTGCCTACATTGGATTCATTACAGCACATCGGGTGAACGTGTTACAGCTAGTCTATATTACCACACTGTCCGATGGTAGGTCGTCATCCCATTTACGTCCCTTTAGGTCAGCTCCCTTATTCCAACGGAAATCACTGATGCAACCACCAGACGCCAAATCTAGATACAGGTAAGAAAATAATTCATAATTAAACAAAGTATAGTTACCTCTGAAGATTTACTCTTCAATTTCAGACTGATTTCACCTGAAGAAATCATTTGAAATGTTGAATTTGTAATTGGCGGGTATGCCTATGTTAATAGCTTTAAAATGACACAAACAATAATCCATCCACAGTTAGTTACAAAGTATTTCCTTTTTAAAATGAATTCCTGGTGGCCAGTAATTTTGACAATAAAATGCTCTGTACCTATCAGTGGATAGATTCTTTTAATGCCAGACATCATTTCAAAGTTCAAAACAACAATAAATTTTCCAAATTAAACATTTAAAATAATAAAAAATATATTTTTTTTAATTCAAAATTCTTAAGTTGCCAATGTCTGATGCGTTAATAATAGAAGTGTCCTACTTTTAATAATGTGAAATATAATCGCCCTCTGAGAAATGGACTTGCCTTGTATTCTTCGCACTACATACTCCTGATTGGCAGACATTTCCAAGTAGGGTAGCACCATTGACAATGTGGGGACAAAGTGCCCCTTTGTGAGGGATACTTGGCGCAGAGATGATATACTCACTTCTGGAAACACAAAGAATAAAACACTTGATGAAATGAAAAGATCGTGTTACTTTATACTGATAAAATATTAAAAGCTAATAAATTGTTTAAGCTGCACGTAAATTATTTGGCACAAAACACGTAAACTAGGTGTGCTGTGTGAGGCCAAAATCAAGATTGGGAAAGTCTAACTTAAACTAACCTTGACAAGAAAGAGCCAGGAAAATCATTTCCAGTTTTAAAGCAAAGTAAGTTTGCGCAGCAACCACATTTTGGAGCACATGCACTAAGATACCCAACGCCGCATAAGCTTCATCAGCAGCTGGGGACGCACGCTACATCAGGTAGATTTGTTTTGCAAAGCATGGTTGCCAAATAAATACGGCCCTTCGTCTCTCTATCTGCTAAGAGTCCTGGCTCTAATGATACCGACCTCCAATTTGTAACTCAGCTCTTCCCAGCTTGCTGAGTGTTATGTTCACTTCGTTTATTGTCTTCGACAGCGGTGCCAGAATAGTCTTAGAAATCCACTGCAATAAACGATACAAACCACCATCATAATCCCTGATAAACTCAGATTTTTATAATATTTGTTTTTGTCAAATAATGTCTGTAATGAATGGTGAAAAGAAGTCATTAGAACGCATACAATTGGCTAAATGATGTTTGTACATTTTGGGGGCATCACGTGTACTTGTTTGCTCTCCTAGATCTACTAAAGAGCGGTATTTGTTTTGCAATATTTATAATTTACGAAAATTAATTTATGCACACGAAATATTTTCTGGCGAATTTTACATATCACTTTTTATAGCGATAATGCTTAGAAACTAAACAATTTTACCGTAGATACTGGTTATGACTTATTTTCCAAGACTAAGCTACTTACATGCGCATAACATGTGAAAAATAAATTCTCACAGAACGGTCACTTAATTTAGTACAGAATGGACAGCCTGGAAGATGGTATCCCACTACACGTTGGATAATAACTAACCATACGTAGGTTTTCAATCCACAGATCTAGTTGATCCCGTCTGACCCCCAGACGACCCCAGACCTCGTCGGCACCGTACGTTGATGGGTAATCAGGGTCGTCATTACGAGACGCTGGAGACTGAGGCGATCGGCTCGCTAGTTGGTACTGGAATTTACGCAGCAGTGGAGTGTAGTCGGTAGCAGAGCGATTGTAGGCCCAGTAGGACGGGCTGTAACTAGGGGACGAGTCGTTACTGCCTGCACGCAAACAAAGGTTTACGTTCGTGTCTAAAATCAGGCTGGCACCGTTTCTATAGCATGGAGCTACAGAATTATTCTTCGTGGATATGGGATGCTAGTTCATCTCAGGTTGACACCTGGAATGTTAGCCTTCCTAACCAGTACCCAGATGTACACAAGGAGAGAGAGAGAGTGGTACAAGAGTAAAATACCCTGTCCAAGATCACAGCGATCATGATAGGCCTCGAACCTGTGACCTCTGAATGGAGAGTCCACTGCTAGTCCCCATCCAGGGGGAGTAATACTCTTAGTCACTTCACGCCAGAGAAGCCGGAGTTAGGAGCCTCACTGATGAGCCACTGGGCCCAGGATCGAGATGAACCCTACAGCATCAGGGGCGTACCCAGAAAAGTAACCGCCCAAAAACTAGAAAAGGTCCGCATTTTTCGAGTGACCACTAGCTCAGGTTTTACTGTAGTTTTAATTAATAGTCAAAATGTCTCTAAAGGTGCACTTTTTGTGAAAGAACAAGCTACCCAAAAATTCAGGCTGTGAACACCCCTGATCATCATTCACTCTTACCCAGGTGATACTTTCTTTCTTTCTCCTCGACCATCTTCAAATAATTGTTCAGCGAGGCTGGATCCGTGATAACCTCCTCCGATGTTACTGTACAACAAACACACGATCATAGTCACAACATAACGTCAGGTACTACACTGCCATATTATATAAAATAACCATCTTAAACATGGTCATGGCTGGGAGCAATAATTATTCAGTGAGGATGTTGACAATTCCTGTTTATTTTATTTTATTGGGTCATTCCATCAGGTTGAGGGGATGGTTTGTCAGCGTTTCTTGTTATATGAATATAGCACCTATCAAAAGCACAAGATTAAACTGTTATTTGTACAGCTGGATAAAGCAGACTTGGATAAAGTCAGATATTTGCATGTTTTGGCATTTTTGCTTTAAAAAATTCCTTTTTTGTGCACAGGCAAACCCCAAAACTATTTGACAGGAGTCCAAGAATTTACAAAATCCAAAAAGTCCAGATTTTACAGTTCCATCAAAGCTACAACTATACAGATTATCGCTTATTACTCACATGGTGAATGAGTTACAGGCGAAGACTGGTGCCGGGACCTCAGTAGCATGCTGCTATTGTTATCATGCTTGTGAGGTGATAAACCAGACATGGATGCATGAGACCCACTGTGTGGTGTGTGCTGTATCAATTCAAAGATATTAAATTCTTATAATACCACGCAACAAACTGTTCTTTTAATGAAGATAATACTAATAATAATAAATTCTCAGAAAATCATCAGAATTTCTTTTAAAATAAGTACAAAATATCTAGTCAAAATCAAAGTCAGTAATGCCTTCGGCCGAGGTGTCTATCTCCTCGTCCTCTGTCCAGGGTAGGACACTGTTAGCGAGGGACCAGCTTTGCTGAACAGTTCCTGGTACAAACCCCTATTCACAAGGAATAGTATTTATTACAATTCAACTAGCCCAAAGGGATGTAAAGATGAGTGGACCTCCCTGGGGTTTGAACTCTATCTTGTTAACAAAAATAAGTGATGTACCGACTGAGGTAACTAGTAAAATATAAATATAATAAATAAATATACACAAAGGAAAAACCGTGTAAATGTATGATTGCTCTGAACTCAGAAACCATAACATATAGACCCCCAACATCATATATATTCTGAATCACCATGACTTCGGGGTGGTTCTGAATATTAAAAAAAAATTAAAAAAACTAAGGAAAAAAACCAAAAAAGGGACACGGATGTGTTTTATAACCAGAGCGGCGCCGGGTTACCCCCGCTAGTAAATTATAAAACAAATCTTACCGTTATACTGAGTGACTTCTGTGGTGTAGCGTAGGGACTCCCAGACGGCGAAGAGAACATCTGAGGTGATATGTGGGTTGACCTATCCCCAGTTCCTTGGGGGCTATAGCACCCAGCCGTTGGGCTGTAGTACCTTGTCGGAGGGGTGCCACTACCAACCAGAGTTGGTATACAGGGGTACAGGTAGGTACTCGACGGTTGAATCATGGAGGGGACTCGATGCGTTGACAGGTTAGCTGGTGCTGAGGACATTCTGGGTCTGAAGGGTGTAGTCTTAAAACCAACAGCTAAATAATAAAATAATTAATAACAAAGGAAACAACAAAGTAAACAAACATGGAAGTCGCACCTGAAATTTGAAAATTACAAATCAGGTACTAATATTTTACAAATAAATTATTATCATTGAAAAAAAAAGTTCCCTTATGGCAGTGACAATGAAGATTTATTAATTAATGTTTATTAAATTATTATAGTAGAAATAGCAGGGGTAGGTCTGTTGGTCTGAAATAGAGGTTTTTCTGTAGCCGAATGTCATCAGTAAAACTACAGTCCTGTACTTATCGGGTAATGAATAAAGGGTATTGTTGAGTACCTGTTTCTAACCCTGTTGAACCCTAACACTGTTTCCCATATTATCACAGCTGTTATACTTATAGACTATCCATGATTGATCCCCTGGTTTCAAAGGTTATTATTAACCCAATAGCAGGACCTGCTATAAACCAATATATATTTTAGACAATTTATGTCATTACTTGAGATGCCATTGCTGGGACACCGTAGCTCAACTTGCACTCGCAAACATTCCATTGGCATATTTTCTCGATTCGTATATAGAACCTCTACAAATAAGTATTACCGGCACTAAGGAAATGTGCTTGTGGAACATTGAAATGCGAGTGTTGCACACGGCAGTCCCTACAATGGCGTTGAAGAATCTCCGCAGAGAGGATTGGTGATAGTAGCAATCACATTGAAATGGCTAGCCATAAAGATGGGTCACAGGTCAAAGCACAGTTTAAAATTTATATAATCTACAAATTATTACCATTAGAGTTAACACCGAGCAGATGTCTTTCCTTCGGAGACAGTTCTATTGGCTGATGGCTCCACCGCAGTATAGGTATAAGGTACCTGCCTAGATCCACCAGGACATTAACACTGAATAGCATGGCTAAAAAGCACACAGGGTACCAGACAAGATGCGGCTGCAGACCTAACAAGTCAGCCATAGACTGAAACGTTCTGGGAGATAAAAAAATAAAGAACAGGGCTCAAAGTAAAAATTGTTACTTAGGAGCACTGTGCTCCTAACCATTTTTAGGAGCACGCAGTAATATTTAGGAGCACCAACATTTTTAAGAATTTAAGGCCCATGTAGATGCCACAACGGGAGTTCCAAAGCTTTGTGAAATCCATGTCCCAAAGTCAGTCAAGCATAATAACCACAAGAACAAAGGGTGCAATTCCCCGATATCAGCCATTTCTACATCGCTGTTGCTACTATCACGAATTCGGGACCTAATTGTTGATTTGAAACCTTAACTAAAAGTTATAAATTAAACGTATACGACACGCGTGCGTTTCGACCGCCAAACATTGTTCTTTGGTTCAATAAAGAGAGCGCTGAGAAAGGTGAACTCGATCGCCTGCGCTCGTGCGATTCAAACAGCGCCCTCTTTATTGAACCAAAGAACAACCTAATATCAAGACTATGTGCGTGTATGCGGTCGATGCGCGCACGTCCATGTGGGGAAATTCTATGAAATGCACGTTGGTAGTATGTACCGGTACACACACATGTGCCGTACAGTACTACTACTACATGTAC
>JAVCKS010033604.1:0-10668 GCA_032273685.1 Pteraster tesselatus | reverse complement strand
AACAACAAATTACATACACTGACTGGATGTGTGTGCACTGACTGGATGTGTGTGCACTGACTGGATGTGTGTGCACTCAACGAACTATTAGAAATGTAGAGCTAGATGGAATCTTCTAGGATTCGTTTACCTCTCTACCTCTGGGATTCTAACATAGGTTCTATCAGAAGGCCTAGAAAGGTGAGGCATAGAATGTATGAAGAACATTATAACATTCATCAGTTAAGAACAGTTAGTTGTAACCTCACCCAAATAGACACTGGATACAAGTATCAATACATTTTAAAAAGCTGGGGGAAGAGATTGGATTTTTGTATAAAAAAAAAGTGTGCATCTTATAAATCATGTGAATTAAGCCAAGTTTGCCAAGTTAGTATTTTTAGACAGGAGATAGTTTGACAATGATGACACACATACCAATAACTTGTTATTGGCTTCACGTTTGATTGGCTTCACATATTTTTGGCTATTTTTGAAGCGACATTACATAAAAGGAAAACTACAACTGGCTATCCGTAGTTACGTTGTATAAAGCGTACAGAGTGCTCACTATACAAACATTTGTTGTGAAGTACATGAATAGTAAACATATATCTCCCATGCAACTAACTGCAGTTACAGTACCAGTAGTTACTGTCCTTGCTACGCCTCCCCCCAAAAAAAGAAGAAAAATTAAATAAAAATAAACATAAAGCAAAAAGAGCAGGGTTTTTGTCTTTTTGGGGATTGAACATAAACAAATGCAGCCGATGAGAAACCCATTAACAGAAAGTCAGCTGATCAGCCGAGAAATTGCCTGCAGCTGACTTTTACTAAAACCAAATGTTACTGTTAGCATAATCACCTCGCCAGCACAGCACAAATTAGGTTACTTGTTACTAGCTATTCTTACTACAAACCTCTAAGAAAATTCACTGTAAACCACATAAACTCTCCTTCATGGACGCCGTCAATAATAGACACTGTGGCGTTCCTAGCTTCAGTGTGAAGGGGGCATTCTACAAACACGTCGTACACCTTTGGTTGAAACAAATTATAACAACCATTATGATTCTCAGTATAATGATCAAATGCAAGAAGAAAATGACAGAAAATAATTAATGCCAGAACATTCGAACTCATATTTAGTACCGGCAGTATTACCACTGGTATGTCCTCTATTCATGAATACATGTAACTGATATTAGAGGGGTACGCAATTTAACTACAGTGCAGCATACTAGTAGATATTCTTAGTATTACATGAATGTCTTTAACCACAACAATTTAACAATAGGTAAAAACACACTTTACCTCAGAGAAGGATCTTATAATACCAAATACAAAAAAACAAAAATACAAACAATGTCCTCTTTTTTGTGGTTCCTTGTCTATAATTAGAAGCAGGAGACTAGTGATCACTAATATGCAGACCGCGGTCCGCACCCAGACACCACTCTATCTGGGCCCGGACATATCACCGATAAATTATTGAGAATCATTCAATGTTTACGTTGAAGCTTTTTTTCTAGCCTTTACGCCACCGGTTCAACAGCCCGGGACACTCACAGACCAACTTGTTGTAAATTCTCTCGTGTGATGTTATTCAGCCACTCAAATCTGTGCGTGGTGTTGAATCGCAACGTAAGTTACACATTAAGTTGTTCCGGACCTCTGCTAAAGGAAGGCCTCATTTCAACCTGTTTTAATTTTAATTGAATATCCCTGCACTAGACACACAAATTAGCCCACTATTACAAAGCGTTGTTTAACCCCTTGACGCCGGGAGCACCCGAAAGCGCCCGCAAAATTCACTGTTGCCTAACGCCGGGAGCGCCCGAAAGCGCCCGCATTCGTTCATAGCAGCAAAACAGACTGCTAGAATTAAATGCTGCCACCAAGAGTTTAAACAATACCTACTCTTCAATATGTCGCCTCCGAAGTTGATAGGTGCTATTTGATTTTTCATGGAAAAACGGCATTTTTGTGCGATATTTGTTTACGATGGCGGATGGAATTAGCGACAGCTGTAATTTGAGTGAAAGTGGTGATGTTTCTTCCGCCAGTTCGAGAGATTTAAGTGATGAATCGTTGCTGGAATTGATGATAATCTGATATTGATTGTAGTGATTCGGACACATCGGATACGGGTATGTCCGAGACCTCCGAGATTGTAGCTAGTGACAGCTCAACAACTACAGTGTAAATTATAATGTTATCCCGAAAAATGCTATAAATGTTGAGTGTCTTACCCGGTAGTTTATGTTTTGTACCACCTATGCCAGTTTACTTTGTTTCATTAGATAGAGAATTTCATGCTCTTTCATATTAACAAAACTTGTAAAAAAAGATAATTTACCGTTTTTGAGATGTTGAATTTTTTCTTGACAACACCACATTTCACTGAGGTTTGTTTAAATCGGTCAGGACTCTTATTGTATGATTTTGTCTATTGGTCTAGGTCTCAAAAGGTTAAATGTTAGCATTACCTTGTTCAGTAGAGCGTTTGCCTTGTCCTCGTGCATAAGACGCAAGCCAGCCGTGGCCTTTAGAGCGAGTGGTGTGGAAGACCACAGGTTCATAGGTACGGCTGATAAAGCTATATCCAGTAAACTCCTGATCATATCAGCGCCCTATTTGAGGGACGGACAAAATACGATGTGTATGGAAAATAGTTGACATTTTTCATATACCCGGTATGTAAATATTATTGGTCGCATTATTTATATACAATCTTGGCAGACAAATTTTATTTGTAAATGTAATGGGTGGGAATATCACTCAGATTATATTTACGCCATACCCTGCCAAAGCAATTACGGTACCCCTGATTGACCGCGCTAAGGTCAATACCATCCCAGTGGGACCTATAAGCACGTGGGCGAGATTGGGCGTGGCCGTACCCGTAGTGATTCTAGACGGAGGTCGCACACTACCTGTATCTACTGGCCATGAGTGCAGATGTCAAGAGAAACTGGAAGAGCGAGAAGTCAAACAAGCAAGCAAACAAGCACACTGGCTTCTTGACACTTTAGTCAGTCGGGAAAAATATATCATTAGAAGAGGAGACAAGAAAATAATATTTAGTTTATAAATTAAATTTTGTATCGCGGCAGAGTAGCTATATTTGTGAAGATACTAAATTGTATTTAGATTTTTCTGTTATCTTTTAAGCTTCTGCTGCCCGGGTCTGCCTATATACTGTACAAGTAAATCTCACCTCATCTAAGGAATCGGCAAACTCGGCTAATCCATGTTGGGATTGATTAAACACTTCAGCAATAAGTAGAGGTGGCTCCCCTATAGAGAATGACAGCATAACAGAAAAAATTGAAGTAAAAAGAAGTATTTCATTTGTTTTGAGTAATCCCTGCACACAAAACCTGGGACAGAATGATAATCTGCAGGAGGTGATTGAAGTTGACAGCGTAATTAATACATGTATGCACATCTGACATGTACCGTATGGGTGGAAATCTTAAAATCTCAGTCAAGGTATGTGAAAACCTGGCTGATTTCTCAAAATGCTACTTTGAGAAAATTGGCAAACATTTTCTAAAACATACATTTTAGCGCTTTAGCACAATGTGGAGTGATTATTATCTCGGCACTAATATTGAGGTTTTTAGTATTTAAAATCTTTGGATACCATCATGATACATGTAACTCTAGATTATTTTTTCAGGATACGGCAACCAAAAACAGATAAACCTCATAATAATTTTGCTGATTGCTGATAAAAACATGTAAAATTAGAACAGATAATAAAATCTGTTGAAATTTAATGTAAACAAACTTCTCTGGCAATCAAAATGCACTGTTGAAGCAATGTACCTCATTATGTGATACAGTACATGTAATGACAAAATCTTTAAAAAAATGCTTGGCTGCACAACAATATATTTACTGGAAATGTATGCACTGTAGAATATAGGGATGGCTGCATAGCACTGCATGGAACACAATACAGCAAAAATACACATGTACAACAGTGCTCTTGAGCTTATTTTTCAAAGAGAAAAAAAGAGAAAAAAAATGTCAGCAGAATGTTAAATGCTGATGATTACACAAACTACAATGTACATGTATACATGTGACGTTTTTTGGTGATTGCCTTCTAAAATCATAACAATCATTCTATGATCGAGTCTGTATTAGCTAAATGTACAGTGCTTAAAACAAATTTATTAGACCACTACCCAATGTACATGTAAGGTTTATGTCACAGCTCCCCTAAACAGCATTGGTAATTACCAAAATAATTATTTATGTTTCTGTAACGGTTAATACACCAGTATGTAGAAGCTCTTTAACGGAAATTATATTGTTATTGCTAAAAATATAATTATTATTGTTATCCATGAATATTCAAATTTACTATTTTACGAAAATAAATAAAAAAATAGTAAAGCACATTATTATTTCTTGATTTTACTTGCAATCCTGAACAGAAAAAAAAGTTTTAGTGAGGTTCAATGTTATAAATTGAATGTTATTGATTAATTTCTGACTTCTCAGAGAAGCCCAGTGAGCCGGCTCCAATTTAGGCATAAAAAGGGGAATTCAGTTTGTTATTTGCTAAATAAAAAACAATAACATTTTTTGTTTTAAACAAGTTTTGAACGATTTTTAAAATATTTGTTTTCTTGTTTTTTTGACAGGTGGTCTAATAAATTTGTTGACGGTAAGCACTGTACACGTACATTATTGAGTTAGGTATCAAAATAAAACTGAATACTTGCGATCAATGACACTTTAGATCATTATTGGACTTTGATAATTCTTGTAATTTGACTAGCGGTAGCTAAGATTGTGGCTCGTAGTTGAGCAGTACAAGTTGATCAAACTGGTGGTCGGGATTCTCTTTAGGATCACCAAAACATTTTGGAGGGTCACCAAAAGAAATGGGAGCAAAAAACAAAACATTGGAAGAAAGTGGCAACAGCAACAACACTTAGCACCGAGCATTTTCAATTACAGGCGTTAACCAAATAATTAGCTTGCCCCTGTTTGAACCTACATCATGATGTGACCTTACATGTACCTTATTGTAGCACTAGCAGTCATCATGCTGGGCAGTCTGTTGCACTGAGATACATGTACATGGTGTTTCCATAAATTAGGGTACCAATTTCTGATGGTGTCCCCTCTTACATCGTGAAATGGTTCCATTATTATTTTATTATTATGACTCTTAATAATATTGTTGTGTTTTAATATAAAAATTTTAGTACCTGTATTGCCTTTTGATTCTGATTCAAACAGGACTACAAATAAACAATTAGAAGTAATTAGGTGGTACATTCTCCAACGTAAGAGGGGACACCGTCACAAATTGGTACCCTAATTTATGGAAACACCCACATGTAGTGTGCAGGGACTAGCCCCACAGTTATACAATGTGTACTAGTAAACAGTTTTCAAATCCTCAACATACATTGCCCATATTATTTTGTATTAATATGGTTTATTGTTGGCGTAAGTCACTTTTGCAAAATTTTCACATAAGACAGTAAAAACGGATATTTGGAAGCTAATTTGAATAGTTCTCATCTTGAAACTATTTTATGTTCACGAAGCTTTTTCTGTGCAAATTTATCATCGATTTGAAGTGCAGTTGTTTTTAGTTACGCATTTGTGTTAAAAAAATCTTCAAATTTGTCAAGTTTTGCCATTTACTAAAAGTTATGTAGACCAAATTGTGGCAAGGCTATTAAAATTCTGATATTGCCAATTGACAGAGGAATATCAAAACAATAAAAAACTAAACAATCGTGACTTACGCCAAAATAGCATGATGACGATGACATATGCAGTGTATTTTATTTTAAAATATCAGGGACAAACCTTTGGGTCCGTTTTGAAAATGAAAAACATGCACACGAGTTCCAGTACTTCCAGCATCTAACATTACCCCAAAGAACTCTTCGTTATCCACAGGCACACTTGATGCATCCTCTGAAAATAGGTTACGCCAAAAGCTGTTCTGACGTAGTAAATCGTCAGGTGGCTGGGGGTTACCCTCGGAGATGGAAACGACAAAGTTTGAATGTCTGTTGCCGTTTCCCAACCTTAATGCCCCTCTGTTATAAGCTAACACCAGGAGCAGCACGAGGCAGAGGCAGATTGCAACACCGATGAATCTGTTTGGTCGGGCGAGTTGAACTGCCATGGTGCGGCGCTGTCGGCAAACCGTACAGGTACATGTAACTAAATGGCAATGACTACCGGTACAATCACCAGCAAACAGTCAGCGACTAGTATCTAAAGTTATCATAATTATGTACGGACTAATTGCAGAATACCCCGCAACCACGTTCCTTTTCTAAAAAAATCCTGGTACCCAGAATTCACTTCATGGTGATATTATTTACAAGGGTAGTCACCAAATAAGGAGTTGTGGGGTATTCGACAATTGAGCTTTATGTACATGTACATGTACACACGTGGCTTTTCATTAATATTCACTCACACCATGGAGGGAGAAAGTTGCCCATCTGTTGTATTTTCTTCTGCGGAAGTCAACTTCATACGGACAGCACACTGTTTAAAGCTTCATGCCACTGGCTAGAAAGGTTAGGGCTTCCCCTCGTAATATTTGCGGTGCGTCGTACGGCTATGAATGAATAAATGTATTGTTTATCCAGAAGGATGTAGTATATTACAATATCTAATGCACATAAATTAACTGAGTAGGCCTAGTACAAAAACACGTAAACATGACGATTTAGATAGGCATGCCATGCATGCAGTATAAACCAAACAGATTTGTAAAGCTTGCTAATTTTAACAACGCCCTCTATAGTTCGGTTATTGGTTTAACAAATTAAATTATTATCATAAATTGTTAACCAATTAAGTTTATTTATTTAATAGGTTTAATAAATTAAATTGTTGTAAGAAAGGTAATTAGTAAATTCATTTACGAGTAAGCCAATTGTTAGTATAATTAGTTTGGGCAGAAGTTTTTGCGGTAGTTTGTGGGGTTAGACCAGAATCTTTGAGAGTCCGCCGAACCTTCCTATAACTGATTTAAGGTTAAAAGATAACAAAGTTACTGAAGATTCTGGCAACTGGTTAGCATCTATGAAAGTCTTTGCTATTAGCGAATTACAATTTAATCAAAGCATTCTAAGCCAGTACTTAAGAACCTGGGGTAGTACTGACAGGAAAAAAGAATCATTGTCCCATCTCACCCCTGACAGCTGATGTTGGTGCATGCTTTGAAAAACCAAGCATGTACAACTGTATTAAATTTTAGCAAATTTAAGCATAAGAGATTCAACAGGCAAAGACTCACAGGTTTGATAGAGATCAGTGGCGTTCAGTTTTTGTCATGATGTAGTAGCGAGACCAGACTCACAGCTGTATCGAAGACTGGGGAGTACAAGTGTGTTGACAAGTCTTATGTCTGTTGGTATGATTGTACGCACAGCCAACGTTTGAAGTTTATAAACGGCTTTAGAAGCTAATTGCTCTAGGAGTCGATTGAACGCAGAGTGGAAGTTACCTGAAGGAATAAAAACAATACGTAAATAGCAATAGGAGCTAACAACTTCAATTGGGAGGTGATTAAAGATAAATTTATAATAGACAAACGTTTTTCTCCCAGTGAAAATGATAGTTTTAGTTTATGTATATAGATTAACTAAGACCCCGCCCTTTTTTATTTAAAAAAGTGTTGTATTCCCTTCAACCTCTACCAACCCCTTTACAATTTTTTTTCAAGCAAATTATTTAGCATATTTGTGGTCAGTGTCAGCGGTCAGCGGTTATTTTGTAGGACTTTCAACTTTAAATAATCTCAATAAAGTGCCAGCGGGCCTTTCAGCCACAAACTGGACTGACACTCCGGGCGAAAGGGCGCCCGGAGTAAATTTCCAATTTGCGTTTGAAGTACATAATCGGCGCCCTGGTTACTGGTAGTGAGGCAATACCTTTTGTACAAATTATGAGTTGAACAACTTAATTGGTAGTCATCAACTTTGAAATGCTGTAACTGCTGAAAAGAAACCTTATGTATCAGCAAAAATTTGTTTACAATACTTCATTGAGAGCTTGCCAAAGCAAATTTTATAGGGTTATTCCAGATATAACTGTATGGAGCTCATGGACGGCACTTTTAAAAATAATATATGGGTGATCGAGTATTTTAATAAAATATAAATCATGGGTGGCGGGGTGCCAAAAACAGTGCTGCTCACCACTCCCATACAATAATTTCTGGAATATACCTAACAATTTTCGAATTGCAGGTAACCTCATGGCTCAGAAAACAAAAACAAAATTGCGGCAAATCAAGCCCGAATTTGTTGGCACTTGGGTGATTCACTCCAAGAAAATTGACGATAATCATAAACAAATCACTTGAATATCTTATTCGATAGAATTTCTATTTGTTCTTGATTTATTTCTCGAATATCTGGATTTAGGCTATTGCCCGGATTTGTAAATTTATTGTCAGACTTTCACCATGAATTATCCGTATTTGTCGAACTTGTTTGGTCAGTTATGCTTATTGCTCACGGAATTTGGTGATTTATTTTCTTAGGTCTAAATCCAGAAATATTGGGTCAAAAAACCTAAAAACCCATATAAACTGCCATGCTAATAATGCTACGGTAAACGTCTCAGATGCCAGCAGAGAACACAACAATTTTCTTGGGGGCATACCCCCCCCCAACCCCCTGGTGGCTACGCCACGTTATAGTGCGCCTATTATAAAAAATTGTTTTAAACGGACCCCCCCTTTTTTTAAACCCTTAAATCCGCCCCTGCATGCCATGTCGTGATTCAATTATAAGAATTAGGTCGTCAGCAAACATAGGCAGCTAATACTAGGCGTAGTGTGAATTTCAACAGGGTCACAGTTATCACAGAATATTCCAGGGAGATCAGCGAAGAATATAGGTTGAAGAGGAGCGGGCTGAGAACACAGCCTTGTTTCACTCCTACTAGCGATTTTATCTTTTCGCTTATACTATGTTACGTACGTGCTCTATCACTCTAAAGGTACTGCGTATTATTGTATATTTGTATATTAAGTACATTATTATTGTATTAGTTAATAATTACTCTAATTGCTCTATTACTCTGACTAAAGGTATTGCGGTACAGCTTTGCATATTTTAAGTTGTAAAGAAATTGCCATGCGGATTTTACCGGCTTGACATTTTGTATAATATTGATTATATCCTGCGTCAAACATTATTGGTTTTTGATTGGTCGAGAACTGTTCACGTGACCAGAAATATTTCAACTATTTTTAGGTTGCTTTGAAAAAGTACTGTTTGGGAGTATTATGAGAGTACTATTTGGGAGTTACGGGATTTCAAATGCCTCCAGCGGGCAACTCACGCCGTGCAATTTACGCTGAGCCGCAGCTGCACTAACACTATGCGGTACCTGTATAGCGCCAGCTTTCGGTCTTGAATTTGTAAAAGTTTTGATTATTACGCAGGATATAAAACAAATATACATTGTCTTTTCGTGGTTCTGGTTAAAACTATTGGCAATCGGTGACTCTAATAGTTGTATTTACTTTGGGGCTACTACGCCCCTCAGCAAATTGGAGTCACCTCTTGCAAATAGTTTTAACCAGAACCTCTCAAGACAGTGTATATTTGTATAATATTGCTGAGTCTTAGCTAAGAGCATAAATATAAGAGAAGCTCCGCCCCATTTATTTCGCCTTGATTCTTTGGTATTTTAATTTCGCCCAGCTGCAGCAACTTTATTTTTATCTCGGTCATTTATCTCAGAGATTGCTACCAATAGCAATACCACGGTAGTTCTTGGCAGCTGAATTGGTAAGAATATTCCCCCCACGAGTCTGGAAATGACCCTGTTGATGATAATAAATATTGAGTTGAATATTTGTTTAAATGTATAGGAAGGAGCACAGTTCTACTGGCTTTCAACATTTCATTTAAGACTAAGTCAAGAAGTGATACTAAAATTTAACTAATTAAAAATTGAGTTTTTGTTGTTTTCAAGGTCATTGTCATCCAGGGCCCATAATTATTCATAAAAGCCTGCTGAGCCTAGTTGGCAACTAAAATGGCATTAAATTTTAGCCGCTTACAAAGCCTAGGGCCTAATTGCCAGCTAGCTTAGCAGGCTTTTATGAATATGGGCCCAGACCAACATGGTTTCTTGGCTTACTATTGGATGGATCGCTGAAATGTTCAACCCACTCTGTACTGGTTTTAACTAGAGTCAACTGTTTGTAACTGAACTGAACTGGAGTCAACTGGAGTTCAACTAGTGCCATTTAGAGCCGAATGGAATAAGCAGACCACGCAACTGTTTTCAATAGGAACCAGTTTAAACCAGTTATTAGAACCAGTTACTATACTGGAAATGTTTGTAAAGTCAAATGAACCAGTTGAAACCAGTTGAAGGAACTGCAGCTATAGTTGCCAAATGTTCATTCGTATACATACACGGACCAATTGAAGGAACTGTTTTAAACTGGTTATTCTTACATACACGGACCAGTTGAAACCAGTTACTTCAACTGGTTGCTAACTGGGGGCCAGTGTAAATCCATTCGAAAATCTGCGAGCTTGTTTAGAACTTGATCTGGTCCAGTTCAGGGCTAGTTCAAGGTCAGTCGAAAAACATTTAAGGCCAGTTCAGGACCAGTTCAACTCAGTTAGAAAACAGTTCAGGACCAGCTCAACCCAA
>JAVCKS010033582.1:0-11976 GCA_032273685.1 Pteraster tesselatus | reverse complement strand
ATCTCGCTCATCTTCAGGATTATCCACGGTCTGCCTGTCTGACGGTGACGGCAACAGATCATCGGCGTAGGAACCACTGCGGTGAGTATGAAACTGGCTACCAGGATTCTGACAATGATTGAAAATTTAATCTTTTCATTACAGTAAATTTGGATCGGACATGAATGTACGATCAAAGGCATCTTACCCTCTTCAAATCCAGTATGAGAGAACCCACACTATAATAAATTAGCAAAAATTAGTACGAGATGTCTCAACAATCCCTTAAAAAAAAAAGAGAGTGGCATTGTAAAATGTAAGGTCTTCCCACCTAATTGTGCCTTGTTTTGATGGGCTTTACCTGATATTCAAACCGTTCATCCTCATTAGGTCCCCTCTTCAGCGTTCCTGAAAGACTATTTCTTCTTTCAGGAACAGCTACACCAGCCAGCAAGGAAGTACTCGAAGCAGAGGGGTCATCTCTAGGTCGACTCAGAGGTCGGCTCAGAGGTCGTCGGTCAGGCACGTGACCTTCGATATCGTCCAGGACATCAACAAACTCGTGTGGTCGGTGTGGTTTCACGTGGAAGCTGCTCCAGCTGTTAGTCAGGTTGGAACTAACAACACCAGGCAGCTTGGACTGAAGCTGAAATGAAAAAAAAAACCTGTCAAATTTGGTCTTGGTAGTTCTGGGATCAGGACAAACAGAGCTTTCAAACGATATGTAACGATATATTCGGTGGATCATCTACTGTATGTTATCAATGGTTCATTACATTCAGACACAAAAATCATGATATTTTCAAATTATTTTTCCTCTCAAAGAACTTCCAGAGGCGCTGTACATTATTACTTGTCTTTTGACAGCTGTTTTATTTTCTGCCGTCGGATGTCTTGTCCGGGGGTGTTTTGCCCGAGTCGGCTGGCTGGGGTGGTGGGCCTGGCTGGGGTGGTTGGCCTGGCTGGGGTGGTTGGCTTGGCTGGGTAGGTTGGCCTGGCTCTCCTGCCTGGGTAGGCTGGCCTGGCTGGGTAGGCTGGCCTGGCTGGGGTGGTTGGCTTGGCTGGGTAGGCTGGCCTGGCGGCTGTGCACCTGCTGTTGCCATCTTTGTCGCTGGAGTCTATCCACTTCCAACTGCAGAGCGTGACATGTTTCCTCCAGTCCCTCGTCGCGGCAGCCATCCAGCCGACTGCGAAGTCTAAACATCCAAATTCATTGAGAAATTGTTTGTAATAAATAAACAAGCATACAGTAGACAAACAAACAAATGCACAAACAATCATGATACAAATAAATATGCTCACCTTAGAAACTCGACATCATGCTGGGGTTGGCTTGCCACTGTCTCCTTCATCTTTATCGCCTGCTCGATGGAGCAGCATTCTTCAGCTAACATCTTACGCAAACCTACAAAAGGAACGGTGTGTGGCTAGTCAAATATATTTTTCATCGCCAAGGAAGTACATGTATAAGAATGTATTATTAATGCAAAGGAGTAATAAATTCAATTCACTTTTGTATTCTGGTCATCAGTTTTATCTTTTATTGAGCCGCTACAGTTGAAAATTTCACTGCGGGCCATGATGAGTTGAGGAAGTTAAAAAGTTAAAAGTTCAATTGATGGACTAACCTTCCTGAGTGCTGACTAGTTGATTGATTTTGTCTTCCAACTGTAGCTTTTCCGCATTTAGATTGATTCTCTCTGCTTGGGCCTTTCTGTAGTCAGCCAGCTCTATGGAAAATTATGTAAGTTATTCAAAAAGTGTAAGCTTGGACTACTAGTTCTAAGAAAAGACGGATGTATGTTATGAATTGTTGGCGGCATGAACCTCAAATCTGTTGTTGACAGGTATGATTTGCTTGTTGTTTCATCAACATCTTACGATGAGTGGCTTTTAGTCTCTCTCTCAAGCCAGAAGGGCAAACAGTTCAGACACGATTTTTAAGTGTTTTCATGTTGCGATACCTGTCAGCAGACTCTGTTCTTGACATTTCAACTGTGCTAACGCCTTTCTGGCATCGGCCTCCCTGTGTTGCCTCCCCTGTTCACAAAGATCGTGGGTCTGGTTGAAGCTGGCCAACTCTTTAGTAAAGCTCCCATACTTCCTGAGCTGGACTGTTTCTAACACCTTCTGCAAAGATTGAACCGAATCCACATACAAACATCATGACCTACCATTGATTAGAGTTTATTTCTCTACATATTTCTCTCCTTTCTCCCCCTCTGCTCCTACCTCTCCCCCTCCCTCCTCTCCCCCTTCCTCCTTCCTCCTCCTCCCCTCTCCCTCCTCCTCCCCCTCTCCCTCCCCCTCTCCCTCTCCTCCCCTCTCCCTCTCCTCCCCTCTCCCTCTCCTCCCCTCTCCTCCCCTCTCCCTCTCCCTCTCCTCTCCCTCTCCTCTCCCTCTCCTCTCCCTCTCCTCTCTCCTGTCCCTCTCCTCTCTCCCTCTCCTCTCTCCCCCATCCCTCTGTATTCTGCACTGCCCATTCCTGATCAATACACTGCCAAACATCCGAAAGCAGTTTCTGAACGAGGGAGCACCTGTGTGCATGGTGCAGGGTTGAAACCTCTATGACAGCTCTGCTTCATAGGATTTGCAGCGCTGATCCTTTCTGCTTTTGTGTTGCTGCTGTTCAGTGGCGTATAGCCAAGGTCGTTCTGCACCCTGTCCCCCTATACAAAAAGTCGTCTTCTCTCCAATTAAACGTCCGAGAGAGGATTTGTATCATGGGAGGCCTAAGTAAACCCAAACTATCTTACCAATCTTTCGGTGCTAGCTGCATTATTGTCAGCTGCTAATTTCAGCTGGTCGGTAAGAATGCGCTCCCGGTGTTTGGTGCACATTAGCGACAAATTGGCTTCTGCTTTCTCCTGCAGCTGTTTGTCAAAGAACGAAGAAAATACCTGTCCACAAAACTATACGTCCTAAAATAACCCTTGCATCCATCACAATCTGATGTTATAATATGTCAGACTAGTCATGACATATCAGATGTCAGACTAGTCATAAGCGGGCGAGAGAATTCCGTAGCCTAGCCCAAATTTCATCAAGCATGTAAAAGCTTAGTTTTTAGTATTAATAAAAGAAAATAGGAAATTTGCATTTGTGACACAAGTCAGCCTCGGAAAAAACATATTTTTGCTTTGCTGATTAAGTACATGCTGTTTTATCAACTTTTTAAATTAATGCAATGAATACCGTAATGGTTCGTCTGGTCTTTCATTTTTCACTTAACAAATTTGATATAAAAATGAAGGGGAAAGTGATATTTTACAACAAATTTTGTGACCCCGACAAAATATTATATGAAGGCCCACGCCTGCTACGGGCCCACATGTTCCTACAAACCTGTATCCGCCAGAAATTAGGGAGACACAGGTTTTATACCACTCCTTATATGAGTACACTATCACCGAGCAATGGGGAATTTACCTTCACGTCATATTGTCTTTTCATTGAGATGTAGCTATCTTGCACCTGTTTTATTTGTACATTCACACTGGCGATCTCATATTTCACTGTTTCAAATAATGGATAAATAATGAGTCATTCATAACAATAGTCAATATAATTTGTAGACAAAATAGGCCCCTAGGCCCCCCTAGATAATTTTTTTAGGTTTGGATTTTCATAGCAGACATGTACATGTATACTCCTGTGGCTGTGCTAGTTCAACTGCGGGTTGGCAAACTCTGAAGGAGTCATTGCTTTATATAAATATTGTAAATAGATCCTTACCATAGGCTAGATAGATCATAGATGTACACAAAACAGTGAAAAAAATATTACCATAAAATATCATTTGTAGGCCTAACTTCTCTATCAAAACATTAGGCCCCCTAAATAGGCCTAGGCCTATAATAAGTTACATGTAAGTACCATCTTTAATTGTTTTCTAGAGTAAAGATACAAAAAGACAAACAACACACAGACCAACAAGCGGCGGTATGTTTTTGTAAATTGTAATTTGTCCACTAATTTCTGAGATGTTTAGCCTAGTACAAAATACTGTTGTTTGCACAAGCGACCCATACTGCCATAGCCTAGGCCTAGGCTACACCAGCTGTAACAGTAATGTATCAATATTTTAATAACGAAGAACGAGTTTGCCAATACCAGTGCAAACAGGGTTCAGCCACACAGCCTTAGTCTTTTTTAGGACTAGCACCAGGCCGCCCTACTGGCCGGCCTGCAAAGGGTAGGCCATAATTATAGTCTAGCGGCATAGCAGCCATAGGGACTAGGGCTAGGCCTAGCCCGGGCCTAGACAATGTGGCCTACCTTCATTCAGCAGACTTTTTCTTTCTTTCGCTCTCTGCTCGGACTGTAGAATCTGGACAAAAAGTTCGTTTAGACTCATAACGGCTTCTAAACTTCATTAGATCTAGGCTCCTTATTTAGCTTGATATTTATTTGTAAATAATTTATGACATTGACAAGCGGAAGCGACGGAAGGCAAATACGGTGGATCGACTACTGAGTACTGGGCATGTGTACGTACGTACGTACGTACGTGTACGTACGTGTAGGCCATTAATTTGTTGATATTGCACAATTATTTTGTAAAGTGAGCTAGCTAGCTGCGCTTAGCGTACTTAATTTAACGCGCTTTAATTGCCGGCGTGCACTGTGATTGGTTAATCGTTTTCTTGAGTTGGCTCGCTGGCCGTCTGGCGCGGTACCGGCGCGGTACGGCCGGTACGGTAACACAAATTAATTGTCCGCATGAAACTTTTTCAGACAGTACAGAGCATGCGCACATCTTTTTCGCTCTAAAATCATTCCGGATGATAATGTGTCAATGCTAGGCTGGTCATCGTCGCGTACATGTACCCGACCGGCTAAGTTTGTATTCCCACGAACTTTTCCTGAATAAATTATCATTTCGACCAATCGGCGCCTGATAGTGAAGAATTTCAGATAGAAGAATTTCATAATTTGACTCCCATAACGCTTTTTAATACGTTCAACTTCAAATACGGAACAGCAGTAATCGATGTGTGGTCGAACTAGTGATTCGAAAAGGATTTTGACGATGTTTTTAGGACAGTTAGAACATTTTCGCTTTATTAACCCACTTACCTTGTTACATTTCAAATAGATTAAGCTGCAGAGGTTTCCTCAATAAGTGACGCCTGAATATTTTTGTCGGAAATAGTCGTTTCAAATTGTTGGATTCTCATTATTGTAAAACCAAGGGTTTTACTTTTTCGGATATTCGCATAACTTTGCATTTATTCATATTGAAATCCAAACTCCATGTATACGGGGCCATACATGGACCATGATACACAGAGGCCGCAATTTCACAGCTAAACACGGGTAGGCGTACCGTAGCAAGTAGCTCGCCCAAGTTCGTTATTGGAACGTCTGGCAATGTCTGAGTGAACCCGACAGATATATGCATACGTCACAGCTATTACATATCGTCCTGTTAACGCCGTGGAAGAAGTAAGGACCATTTATAATATAACGCATCAAGAAAATTTCAAGTTGTTGGGAAAACCATGTTCCACCTTCGGGAACACACCTTATAATATTGAGTAAACAAAACTTTAGCTTGGTAATGTAGTTTTTCATTCAACTGGTCAAAATACCGTCAATGATGGCAGCAAACAAATCCAGCCGGGAAAAAAAAAAATACGTCATAATTATGACATTCTGCGTGCTGGAATATGAGCCAAAGGCTTTGAAGAAAATAACTCGCTAAGAAGTTTTGTTTATCATGTTAGCACCGCGAGTGCTAGACCCAGGCGCTATATTTGTCAATTTATCTTATATATAGATCCGTCCTCGGGAACGTATTACATAATTTTCAATAAAATATGTTTCCATACGGCGCTTCATCTGCAATAAATAATGTACACTCTTCCGCACGCGTCAAACATACAGTGTAGCGATCACTCACTCAAAATTTGGCGCTTGGTTTAGACGGTGTTGATTCTGCTCGACGTACTGAGACTTGTGGATCATAATGAAGGCAGGATTTTGGTAAGTACTACTGGTACAACTAGGCAGGAAAATTAAAGTCTTATCATCGTTTATACTATAGGGAATCGCATGATGTACCGGTGGTGATTTAGGCCTATACTCATAATATGTTGTACGACCGAGAGATAAAATAGGCTATGCATGCACATCGAACTTGAGAAATTAAGGTTTTCTTTTAGGAAAATAATTAAACTGCACAAATTTGTTTACTACCGGAGGTGCGCAAGCGCGGGGAGGGTGTGGGTTGCTCCTCCTGCGGAGGGGGGGGGGGTTCTTTCCCAGAAAATCGTAGAAAACCAGACGCATCAGGTTTATTCTGAACAGTTAAATAATGATATTACAGTGCAATAATTTGAACTAGATCTACTAATAGCCATATTCAATCAATAGCTAGTACATCCAATTATATTAATTACGTACACTTATACATTAAATAGGATTAGAAGCTTACACTAGAGGAAAATAGAGAAAGAATATACCAAAATATCCAGATAGTATAATAGTGATAATTTTGTGTTCGGCACCTCATTAACAGGTACCTCTGTCTCTCTGTCTGTCCATATGTCTGTCTCCCTGTCTGTATGTCCTCCCTGTCCGTCATTCTGTCCTTCTTTTCATCTGTCTGTCTCTCTGTTTGTCCGTCCGTCCGTCCGTCCGTCTGTCTCTCTGTTTCTCCGTCCGTCCGTCTGTCTCTCCGTCTCTCTCTCTCACTATTTCTCTGTCTCTCTGTCTCTCTGCCTCTCTGCCTCTCTGTCTCTCTGTCTCTCTGTCCGTCCGTCCCGGTCCGTCCGTCCGTCCAGTCTGTCCGTCCGTCCAGTCTGTCCGTCCAGTCCGTCGGGTTAATTGTATGATTGGAATGAAAGCGTTCTTCCATAATCCAATCTTTTAAATAAATAAGCGTATGATCCTGAGTTGTGAGAACTTACCATGTGTTATCAGCTCTGATAAATTTTATGTCATTTATTAACGAGTCAGCTCTCGAATGGAATAATATGGATTGGGTGTAATACGTTTTTGAATACGCATATTAGTACATGTAATTGGTCGGTATAGGGTATAGCTCGAATTTGACAATATTACTGGAAATACCTAAACATAGATGGTCGTCCGGTGAAGCAGCCCTTAATGTTTAGTTGTTTGTTTATTGATTTATTTATGGGAAATACGGTTTTTACAAGCAAGATGTGTACCTCCGTATGAGACTAATGACAGACATAGGCTTTAATAAAGGAGTGTAAAACGAATGCATTCTAACCGGGATTCGAACCCGTGTCCTCTGCCATCATGAAGGCGAGAAAAGTATACTAGTCAACCTTTTTTTTGTTGCTATACCTGAAATCGAAATACGACGTATAACTAGGGTCCTATAATGCCGCGGTTCGTGAAGCGCGCGTATCACGTATATTTAGATTAAAGTGATCCAATCAATCAACCTTTCTGATATCGAAACAGATGTCTGTTGAACTATACAAAAATGACAAGCATCCATGGAACCTGTAGGCATAACGCGCTCATTAATAAACATTAGCAACATGTATGACGTTCAAACTACATGCCTATTAACAAACGCACATACATGTAGTTGAACATTGCTTTACTTTCTCAATGTTTATACAATATTTAAGTTAGACCTCATCTTATTATGCTAATATAACAAAACTAGACTCGAATAGAACGTTAATTAAGGGATAACCGTATATAGTTCTGTAACGAAGACCTTTCCTACAAACTCATTACGCTCAAATGGGACTGGATTCCAGCGTATAAAATATGTCGACTTTGAACATTGAAATTTTTTTTTCCAATAACACATTGAACCTAACCAGGAATTTTAGCGCCTGCCTTTAATTTGCGCGAAAGCGAAGAAACTTGGGTCTTGAACACGTCTCGTAAACAGGCCTTGGACTTAGGCCTAACGTCGATCATATCTCAAGCACTAAGTATTGCTAGTTGTAAGGTACACGTCATGCGATGTACTTATATTGATCATATCGTAGGCAATAAGACACAACAGGACACTTGCCAAATAGCCACTATTTTTTAGTGCAAAAACAAAATTGAATAGCAGGTCGAAACTGAGAATGAAAAAAAATGCAATTGACAAAGCGTAATGTATCGCCGCGTATAAACATGCAGGTACTTAGCCGTTGCTAGGCAAGCAGTGTACCTACGTTCATGGGAGGCACTTTAAGCTTTTAAAAAAAGAAATTGATGACGACATAGGTCCAAAGGGTGGAGCTATAATTATACACCAGTAGGCGTAAGTCTCGTTTCCAAATTCACTATACAGCGGCATCATTTGTTTCGTTTTAATTGGCCTATTTTGTGATTTACATTACGTTGTTAATTAATTGCACGAGAAATCAACGAAAAGTCTCGCTGTGTGGGAAGCGTGTGCAAGGTGAAGCGGAGCGCCGGCCGCGGAACCAACGTAAATGCAACTATTATTTGTTTCGTTTCAGCCCATTTAACTCAAGATAACGGTAAACGGCGGTATAGCTCTCGTGCGCGAGAAACAACTAACGGTTACAAGGTTTCAAGCATTATTGAGCTATAAAGGTCGACAGAAATGCACTATTGGCCTCATACGGAGCCGCGATAATTAGCTTTTTATCATAAAACAAACAGCTGTACTCAAGATATACCAGTAATGCTTCCAATGATAGGTGGGATCTTTATATACAGTATCTCTTTATAAAGTTTCAGTAGGCTATACACTTGACAATATGGCGCAAAGAGAACTTGTTTACTAAAGGCGCCATTAAAATCAACAACAACAACAACTACACTTGACAATATTGAGATGTTACTTAAAGTATTATGAGAGTACAGAAATGATCGATGGAAACCCGCTGTACATAATATACAAGTACAATAATACACCGTTTCGGAAATGGAAAGCATCAGCAGTATTCAACTCCGTTTCGGTCAGGGTATAAATAAAGTTAGGTATGTATATTATGTATAGGATGGTGATTATCGTGTATAGACGCTTGAACGTAGTTCTGTGCACACAGATTTGTCTCTGTCTCTGTCTGTTTATCTGTCTGTATGTCTGTCTGTCTATCTCTCCCTCTATCTCTCTCAGTCTATCCCTGTCTTTCTTTGTCTGTCTGCATGTCTTTGTGAACGGATGATCTAAACTTTAGAGAGGCTATTTCTAAAACTTAAGTACCGGTTCGTCGCCATCCACACTGACAAAATAATTCGAGTGCAAGCGATTTACCATGACAAAAAAGAGAGAGCACTTATAGGGAACAAAATGTGACACCTTTTATATTGCATTAATCACTCTGACTTGCGTCAAGGTGGTATTCCATCAAGGCCGTGACGAGTTACGTCATGGTGGAATGTATTTTCATACACTGGTTATTGGACAAGAAAGCTAACCACGACCGTAATTGTTAAGATGTTACATGTGGAAACGATCAAGTCTTTCCAATTGATAAGGAGTTGTAATGTACCGGGTATGTGTTTAGGAAACATTCGTTCTTTCAGCAAGATGTGACATACTGATGTGTGGAATCTACTCTTAAAGCCTATAATCTTAGCTTAAGGCCATGCGGACGATACGGACAGCACCGAGCGGACCTGTGAATCCTCAAACGGTATTTGTGTGTCATTTAGAAGCAGACAACCCGTCTAATGCAGTTCCCCTTTGTTGTTTTTAGATTTTAATGAGACGATGGGCATTTCCTACGTTGTGGATCCATCCACAAACAAGTCATTCTTCACTTACTTCTCTGAATTCGACAAGGCGTGGGAGAAGAGTTACATCGTGGAGACCGTCGTTCTAGGCACTCTAGTGGCCATCTCGATCTGCGGAAATGTCTTGGTCATCTCCTTCTTCGCTCGGTTCTCCGCGATCCGACAGGTGACCAACCTCTTCATCACCAATTTGGCCGTGTCCGATTTGATCTTCTCGGCAATGGCTCTACTCGTGATGGTCACTCGCGTCACTGGGGACTGGGTGCTCGGAAGTGTTCCCTGTCACGCCGCGACCACTGTGCAATTTATTAGCGGCATCGTGTCAGCCTGGACACTCGTTCTCATCAGCGTAGACCGTCGACGTGCTATCGTCGGTTCCCCCCAACGGAAGAAAGCAACTATCAAAGGAGCCGTGGTTCAGCTAGCGGTGGTGTGGTTGGGAGCTCTCTTAGTCACTCTGCCTCTGGCAATTTTCTTCAAGCCGATCTACGCAGTTCTACCGCCGTCTGGTCCGACGGGCACTGTGCGTCACGTCACCGTATGCTCATTGGACTTACCGCAAATCCAGCTGACGATACCCTACGCCTGCGCCAACATCGTGGTGGTGTTCATCATCCCGCTGACAATCATCGCTAGAAATTACCACAAGGTTCTCAAGAAATTCTCGTCCAGTCGACGAAGGATGCGCTACCACATGGAGTCTGCCCCACAATCGATCAGGACCGCAAACCGCGCCGCCGCCAATGTGCAGCGCGAGGCGCGAGTGATCCGCATGCTGGTCACGATGGTCGTGTGCTTCGCCGCGTTCTGGGGACTCATCACCCTGGCCATCGTGGTTCTGATGACCGACTACGTGAACCAGAACTTCGAGTCCTATCAGATTACGATAATCTTCACGGTGACGTTCGCTTACTCGGCTATCAACCCGGTCCTGTACGGGATACTCAACGAGCAATACCGAAGCCGCTTCCGGGAGCTCTTCTGCAACATACCCTGCTGTCGGGGCTGCTTTTGCGGCGGGACTTGCGCGACCACTCGGGCACAGCAGGACGACGTTGGAGGCGGGAGTGTGCGGCGAGAAAATAGGAGTAGCGTCCGACAGTCGATTCACACTTTAAGCGGCAGAGAACACATACTCCAAACGTGTGCTAATGGTGACGCGTGCTGCCAAAACAATGTCATGGATAATAGTATAGTATCTGGGGAAACACCGCCCTAGTGAGGAGAATTTCTGGCACGACTTAGAAGGCATCTATGATATTGTAATTTTCAAATTATTTAAATACCACTATGTATATTAAGCAGCTGGTTTTAGATTAAAAAAATACGGACATTTTGGCCAATAAGGACATCGTATAATGACCATTGCACCTGACACTATTTTATTCAGTGAAATATATTTATAACATGTTTTATTAACTGGCTATTCACAAAAAATTAATCGATAGTAAACAATAAAATTCCCGTAATACCAACTTGCATGCGTATAGATTTATATTATTATTTATTTATTCACTCATATATCTCGAATAAGAGGGTATAGTGATACATTTATTCTTGCCAGTCCATTAGGTCTACATCGCAGGTAGAAGAAAAGCTGACGGTTGTAGAGGGTGGGAGGATATGTACACGAAGTTACCCGTGGACCAAAAACCGATCACGTGCGGTGAAGGCGAGGAAAGTATATACCGCTGCTCCCCTTAACATCACCGATCTAACATTAAATCTAGTCACTCGTAATGCACACCCTGCGACTATTCCAAAATCAGCATTTTAGGAGTCAGTTTGTCAAACCCCTAACTGTGATACTGATGTTATTGACATCTTTAAAAAAAAATCATTTACGCGGAAACAGAGTTTATAACCACAAGAACGCAACACTCACGGGAGATTTTAATTTCCCTAACATAAAGTGCAGGTGATGGAAGATTTAAGATTACTCGTAGAGAAACTTGAAACAATCTTGTTCAACATATAATTGATGAACCTTTACCAGAGTTTCAAAAACATTTAAGATTTATTATTCACATCAAATCTCACATATCCTAAGCTCACATCGTTCCGGATGTAAGCAATCATGGCACATGCATCATGTTTGAACTGCACTTACATAATGTGCGGTAATGATTGAGTGGCTTATCTGCTAATGGTGATGTGTGTGTGCGTGCTAGGTGAATGAGTACGATAATTGATGTACAACTTGGCCCATATAAACAGTAATTAATATGACAACGACGGAATTGCAGTATGTTGGACTTTGGTACTTCTGCAGAAATCCACAGATCCCACTAATTAGACACG
>JAVCKS010033560.1:0-11977 GCA_032273685.1 Pteraster tesselatus | reverse complement strand
TGAAACTATCCATGGTGAAGCGAAACTATCTTAAGTTTCGTGAAATGATTCAACCTGAAGTGAAATGATTCAACGTGAAGTGAAATGATACAACGCGAACTGAAACCACCCAATGTAGAGTGGAACGGTCCAACGATTCGTCTAATCCGTCTAGAGGGCGGGCTTGATAAAACTTGCGCTTATACTTACTTCCCACCAATCGTGTACGCGTATACCGCGAAAATAAAATATTTGCGCTTACATAATTATTTATGTACATTGTACATGTACAGTATACGAACGTATGTATACACGTGCAGTCACATCAGATGACCATCGAATGCAAACTCTGCAAACTAGGCCCATATTAAAGGTATTATACTGTCCATCCAGTAACTTTACATCTACATTATCTTGGTAAGTATGGGTCCCAAACAGATGATAGTGTAGACTTTATATCATTAGCCTAGTATCATTACCACTAGTAGGACTAGGAGTATTATGTTACTGATTTAACTAGTGCAGCAAGTGTGCTGTTTATGTTTATGTTCCGGCCTAGGCTATGGCATGCTTATTATGGCCTAGACTAGACTAGGCTCTATAGCAGTAACACTGCAGGATCTAGGACGGCAGGAGCCACGGAAATGACGGTACCATTTTTTGGGGTGGACAAAAACCTGTATTAAAGTTTTTTGGCCAATATACAAATATTAGCATGATATACATGTATTAGGTAACCATAATCATGTGATAACCACATGTGTTGGGCACTTGAAAAAGGATCCCCCTAGAAAATGTTGGTTTTGTAGTCGTTTTCTTTAATTATAGTTGTTTTTCTTTAATGACGTAATTGTTTTAAAGTTAGCAATCACTTAACAAATAGCCAGTAGCCATTCTATTGCAGGGGACAACCAGTGGTGGCATTATGTTTAGTCAGGGCGATGCTAGCCAGAGACACCATCATTGACATTGATTGTATGTTAATGAGTCTTCATTTCTATGTATATTAAGTTATCACATCCCAATCAGTAATTCACTTTTAGAGAATTCTAATACGGTCCCTGGACTCCCTGTGCCAGTGCTGAACTCTATGTATCTGGAGCCATATTTCTTAGAATGTAAGCTGACCCCTAATAACTTTCTGCTTTGTGGTCAGTCATTCCAAGCCCTACTCTTCCTAGTACATGTAATGTACTTGTGTATGGATAGGTTGACCTCTCTACACTGAGTATCTTACTAGCACACAGCAACTTGTTATGCTATAGCCAATACACTACACATGTACATCATCATTATGTGTCTTTTAAAATTATAAATATACAATGTACCAGGTTTACAACTTATGTGTTCTTCCATTCAAGTTTTTGATAACTATTTACAGTATTTTGAAGAGAATGAACATTAAGTGTAAATTTAGCCAATATCAAAAAGTAACATGATAAAAGTAACAATTAAGTAATATAATGATAACTGCTCCATGTATTCATGAATATTGACACCCAGATTTAATATAATGAATAAGAAAGTTTGAGTTTCTTACCTTAAGTAATAAAGAGAAATGAAGACATGTTAACAGACAATCAATGATGGTGTCTCTGCGGCTAGCAATGCCAGCAAGGCATAACTAAGGAAAACAACTACTGTATAAACCAACATTTTCTAGGGAGGCCCTTTTGCAAGGGCTCAACACCTGTACCTAGCTAATTTAAATTGGGTACATTTTCAATTTCGGTTGTTGAACTTTTCTAAATTTTAGAAAAAATTATATGATGCGAGAAAGAAAACACCTTGTCAGGCCTACGTGGGGTCTAGACATTCAACATATGATAAGATTGCTTGTACTCTATACTGTGTTTATGCTATTATATAAAAAATATAATCCAGAACCTGATGCTAGCTTCTCAAAATTAGCAACTAGAATATTTGCCACCTGATTTTGGGTGTCTTCAGTTAGCTTTTGGACTATACTGCCTACTGACTGTACTATCACATAATTGTTTCCCTTATTAAATCGTTCCCGGCAATTTTCATGCACTACTCACGATAAATAATTCCTGGTATTAAATATATGCGTATCATACTAGATGTACTAATGTGCTTAGAGATTTCCAATGCTGCATGAAAAACACGCAAGGCTGTAAAGGGTGGATGACGGCTACAAATGCTTCTGCATTCTGTAATAATAATTAAGGACTAGTTGTTGTGCAATACGTACTAAATAATATATTTAATGATATATATGGATTCATTTACAAATAAGATATATACATCAATGTGTCTGTGTAAACTAGTAGAACTATTAGTGCCCCCAAACATATTTTTGTTTTTGTTCAATTCCAACATTTTGGAGAAGTACCCCAGTACCAGCCCCACTCCCCCAAAAAATAAATGTAAACAAATACTAACCACATTACTTAGCTATTTAATACTATTACTATTAGCTGTGTGGGTGTGTGTGTGTGTCCAGTACTCAAAGACTCTTGGGGCATAAACAGTAGCATAAAGACCCCTTTGTAGATAATCTTGCCCTTACAATGATTGAACTTGAAAGAATTATGCAATCATTACAACAAAAGATGTTTTTCAATTTCTGTATTTTCATTCTTTACAGTTGCTACAATGTCCGAGTCAGTTGACATACTAAGGGAGGCACTGGTGACTTTGCAAAGGCTAATTGCAAACCCAAATCCAGGAAACCCAAACCCAGCAAACCCAAACCCAGCAAACCCAAATCCAGGAAACTCCCACCCAGGAAACTCAAACCCAGGAAATCCAAACCCAGGAAACCCAAATCCAGGAAACTCCCACACAGGAAACTCAAACCCAGGAAACCCAAATCCAGGAAACTCCCACCCAGGAAACTCAAACCCAGGAAATCCAAACCCAGGAAACCCAAATCAAGGAAACTCAAACCCAGCAAGGAATGCTATTGAAGAGCATCGGCGACTGTTCAGTAGAAATGTTGTAAGTGGTTATATGCACTCCTGGTCCCATGAAGGCTGTCATGGAATAATACTACATTTTGTTATGATTAAGAATAAATATAATATATCTTTTAGGTGTTAAACAATTATTGCCTTTTAGATGGTACATTACTTGGAGAAAGCATATACATGTTCAAATATTTGTATTTAATTCATTCATTTGTATATTATACTAATAATTGCTTCGTTCATTCATTCAGGTATAAAAACATGCAAAGACAAGTGAAATATACAGTGCTCTAAACTAAAGTCTTAGTATGAAGCTTTCATGATTTTGGTTACAATGTTAGAGCTCATTAAATGTACATGTATTTATTTTAATAAGAAATTCATAGACATGAAACACCAGGCCTACATACTGCCAAAGGATAAGTTGCAGCCGGAAAACTATTAACAATAACAGATAAAGCACTCAAGCATTGCAGTGAATTACAAATCCTCAAACTTAATTTGTTGTCTTTCTTTAGAGACAGAATCCATACAGTAGAAGGTGTGGAAGAAACAATGATAAAAGAAAGAAAGGTAACTTTATTTTCAAGCTTGACAAATACTTGTAGTTGGAAAGGTGTACAATGAGCCCTCTGTTTAAATTAAGGGATATTAAATTCTAACTAATGGAATAAACTTCTGAATTATGCTAGTGTCATTGAACAATCGCTGTCAGATTTGGTTAGTCTTGTTGTTTCAATGATTTTTGTATTTGCTTATTTTACACAGGAAGAACAATAACTAGATCGTTATTTTGCTTAGTTAACCACAAGCAAGACTCTGTCCCTTCAATGTCAGAAAAGAGGTTGTTGCATGCTTGTGGGTATGGTGAAAAAAGGGTATCTTTTCCATCCGACGGTGGGGCAGAAGAATTTCGTGATATTATTCAGAAGTATGTATTGGTGGAATGCTTTAGATATATTTATATACATTTTATATATTTTGATTAATTATATTTAGTGTCACATGACAACATCCAATATAAATGAATGTGTAATATCTTACATTTTTTCCACATGTTTAATGACATACATCCATCCCTCCCTAGCCCTCCATCCTCCCCTTCTTCCATTTCTCCCTCCTCTGGCCCTTCATTCCTCCCTTTGTCCATCCATCTATCCGCCTATCCATCCATCCACCCTTCCATCTGTGTATCTATAATCTAAGGAGGCATGATGTATCACTCTGATTTCTTCCACATACAGGGAATTTCCCAAACTTTCTGATTGTGGAGGATTTGAACTATTAACCGGCAGTAAAAAAAAGTTGCAATTGGTTCAGTACGGGCCGTGCACAACAGAACAACTAAAAACATTTGGAACAGGAAGAATATATATCAGACCAATGCAGAGGGACATTCAGTATGATGAACCTTCGGTGCCTGATGTAATGGAGAAGTGCCTCAATTGTGAACAACAAATAGCTTTGAAGGACATGAGGACTCATATGAAAGCTTGTATGGTAAATGTTTTGCTTTATTTCCTTTGACCTCAATGCGGGTTATTGTCATTATTCTGATTTGTAATATCAATATTAATGTATTTTGACTATTTTCCCAAAGGATGTGTTAAACCGGATGTGTTAAACCGGATGTGTTAAACCAACGTTTTATTTGTTAGGTAAAGGGAACGGAGGGGAGAACCCTGAATTGCATCAATTGCTATGAACACATACAGGTGTACATGTACACGTATAGTACCTACCTGCACATTATAGCAATCATTCACCTAAAAAAAAAATTTGTTTGATTGTTTATATCTAAAATATTAATTTTAATTTATATTTGCATTTAGCCATTTGAAATCTCTAGTGATGATGATGATCATGATCATGATTATGATGATGGTGATAGTGACCTAGAAAGAGCAGTGTTCTCCCCATCAAGAAATGAGAGCTTACCAACAGACAGAGCTGACCGTGAAGATGAAGGATTGTCTTCTACTGCCACAGTTGACCAAGCAGAAACAAATGCTGACCATGAAGATGTAGGAGCAGTAAGATTTTCTCCTGACACAGCTGATCATGTAGATGTGGAAGAAACTGTAGCATCCTCAGATATAATCGATGTACCGGTAACACAATCTCCTGGTATCTCCTCAGACAGGTAATTGTGGATATTTGTTTTTTTAAATAATCATTTTCATTTTTGACAAGTTTGTTACAGATTTGTTACAGTGTTATAGGCCTATAGACTCGGGCAAACAGCAACAATCAGTGTATACAGAGGTGCGACATTCATGTACATGTGTACAATTACTTTTTTAAGTGAAGGAGAAAACCAAACAACATTATTTTTTTCAGTCATTGCACAACCTTTCTGAATGAAACTCATTTGCTATCAACCTGTTGTGTAACTCAAGCATCTATAAACGTTAACATGCTATTTAATTGTTCTCTCCACGTAGTATTATTAATAATACCTCGTGTGGAGAGAACACACAACAGGTTGATAGCAAATGAGTTTCTATCCATATCATTCTCCATTATTTCAGAGTGAAATAATGACATATACTTAGTATATTTATTAGGCCCTAAGATTACTATGGATAACTGGTGTTCAGTTGTGTTCTCATCTTCTGATTTTCTTGTAAAGTAAAACGTACCAATCTCTCTTCAATTTAATTGCCTTTTTTTATAACAACTCGTGTCTATTACTTTTGAAGGAATGACTTGATTCTGCCTGGAGCCCAAGCCCATATCAGAGAGGCTCTTGTTAGAGTTCTAAATTCAACGTAAGTTGTGTAACTTCGAGATTAACACCATGCAATTTGCATTGATTGACGGTGAATTTATAACAAAATTATAAATGTAATACGACACAATATTCTGCTCAAAATATGAAAAGTGCCAGTGGTTGGGTATAAGACAATTCTAAGTATTAAATACTACAGTACAATGGGAATTTCATAATACAATGTATGTATTGAACTGTAGTATGGTATGTGTGTAGGCCTGCACTTCCTGCTTCCAAATCGCATTGCTGTTTATTGGGTGTTACTAATATTTGAAGAAATAAATAACTTTGAATGGGCAATTCTTTTCAGATGGTTCTACAATGTATTTCTAAAATTCTCAAAATGGCATAAAGAGTAGTTCTGAATGGTTGTGCATTAGAATGTGTAATTGATTTATAAGTGTATAAAATCTGATGATGAATATTTTGTGTAATATAATAATCAGTACTGAAGATGAGGATCCGGTTGAAATCATTCGAAAATTACAAGGCTACTTGATGAGGGGAAGAGAGTTGGATCTTATTGCTGAGGGTGAAACTATTGAGGGGGATACATTCGCAATATTCATATCAAGGTAAGTAATGTTATAAGTTATCACTTGTCACTTGAAAACTTTGTGTACAGTGAATATGTATGCTATGTTGTCTGTAATAGTCAAACCTTGTTTAATCAACAGCCATAAAATCATATCAGCACCATGGCATATACAGTATTTGAAAATTTTATCAAAAGTATGTTTGTTAACAATGATATTCCATATTCTTATATTGTATACAGGAACAACCTGTTTTCAGATGGTATGGATGAACTCCTCAGGGAGTCTCATCCAGACCTCACAATCCCACTGGAGGTGGACTTCCTTGGTGAGAGGGCAGCTGATTTGGGAGGCCCTAGAAGGGAATTTTTAACTGAGATGATTAGGTCGTGCAAGGACAAACTGTTTGATACTAATGGAGACCTGGTTGGAAATGCTGCTTTCCTTTCGAAGCGCCTTTATTATGGAACAGGCTTATTGATAGGTGAATGTGATTTATTAAAAATAGGCC
This sequence comes from Pteraster tesselatus, assembly GCA_032273685.1. NCBI lineage: Eukaryota > Metazoa > Echinodermata > Asteroidea > Velatida > Pterasteridae > Pteraster > Pteraster tesselatus. The sequence continues at coordinate 5,245 of JAVCKS010033560.1, read as the reverse complement.
TAATGTATATAAGGCATTATTGGTATTGTTTCTCTTGGTCATTATCGAATTCTGTTTACCGTAGCAACTAAATAAGCACCTTAATGTGAAAACAAACTTCTGTGACATGTACTTAATGTGTGGCAGCAATTTATATGTGTTTATATGTAACTATAATTGGAACAACATGTCATTTGTATGTAGGGCTCTGTCTTGTGCAGAATGGTCCTACTCCAGCTTTCCTTGGAGAAAGGTTGATACAAGCCATGCTTGGTGACATCATTCCTACAGACCACGAAGCACAGATGTTGGAAGGCCTCAATTATCTTCGTCTAACAGAGGTCCGGTAAAATTGTTAGAATTTAGTAAAGTCTGTGTGACATATTGCTCATGAGGCTTCTCTGCACAATACAAATTAGATTTCGGCCTATTACCAGTCTATTATTTGGTGCAAGTTGCAAGTTGCTCTGCTGTGATTACCAAGTCAAACAAATTGCTCACCTGAGCGCTAATAATTCTAAAACCTGGTTTAAGACCTTGTACAACATGCCCGTGTGAATGAAAGAGTGGCATATAATAGATTATACCGGATATAATAGATAATAAGTTTGTATCAGTAGAATTGGTTTCCCTACTTTAAAAGAGGCATGTAGTAGAGTCATTACCTATTGCCGAATGCAAAGTATTTTTTGATGTTCACATTGACACAAAAATAGTTTGAGTTCTATTAATTTATTGTTTTGTTTCCAGCTTGTACGTGCCAGGCGGAGTCTGGCGTTCCTATTCAGGTCAACTGCTGTAAGCCAACTGACATTTCGTAAAATAACGAAACTACTTAAACCTACATTTTCCGAGGAAGGGACAAACAAAAGACATTTTGAGGAAATTGTCTACAAGAAATTCACCACATATGTTCGTGAAGTTGCAGGTACCAGAATAAGACTCTGTTTAACTTATTTAGTCTCAGCGCTCTACTTACCCGTAGAGACCTATACAATTGCATATTTAGCCAAAGAGAACTCTACTGATGTAGACTCCACTTGCCACCAAGCTCTCGAGAAAAGAGGAACCTAAGATGGCGCCAGGCCGCTATGCAGAGTGGGTAGCCTATTGTGTGAAATCTGGGTAAATACGCAATCGTAGGTCTCTATGGGTGAGTATCCCCCCTCTCCCTCTCCCTCTGTGGCTGCGGAATATTATTTAATAAAAAAAAGATTAATCTGATTTTATTTATTTCATGCAACATATCTTATGGGATTGAAATGTGGCCGAGACAAACACAGGTTTATATGGTATAGTGTATTTTTATATCTCCATGGGATTAAGCACTGTTGCAACGGTAAGGGAAGTTTGATTGATAAGCTAAACCGATTCACAGGGTAGCCTAGAAAAAGAGAGTGCTTTGGAAAATATCAGTTGACAGTTCAGATCAAACTATAGTTGGTCAACATTCTTGACAAATTGTCCACCTAATACAAATGTTAATGTTACCTCTCATCCTATCTATTAAGTGGAATAGACATGCTATAACCATTGCATGTTTTCTTTTTGTGGTAGCTGGTCGAAGGAATGGGATGGATCTCTCCAGAATTCTAAAATTCTGTACAGGGTCGGAGAATGAGCCTTTGCTCGGTTTCCGATGTGCACCTAGCCTGGTATTTCAGCCAAAAGGGCTGAGTTGGTATCCAACAAGCAACACGTGTATCAACAGACTGACCATCATCTATGGAGATCTACCTGGAGATCAGGAACTGTATGAAGCCTATGACATGGCTTTTTTAAGTGATACATTTGGACAGTTATAATTAGGTTTTGCCTTCCTCTTCTTACAAAATATGTTTACCATTCTCTTACTGGTTCAGGCAGCTAAATTACCCTTGGCATTTGTTGTATTATGTCGTCATCCTGCGCAAAATTATCTCGGGATCTCAACAAGTTAGATGGTACCTCCAGAGCTCCGTACATTTCATATCACGTTCGGATATTAGGCACATTTGTAATGGTTTTAAAATGCTTGGAACGATTGTGAGTTTATAATAATATCGATATGTTAACCTTTTAACATTAAATTACGTTACCTCTGATATTGACTCAAAGTACTCCGAGGCAAGAACACTTGATTCAGTTGCAATGTTCTGCATGCCTATTATGAACAGTTGATTCGGTGTCTTTTGGTGTTCTGTTCTAAGCTTGTGATTGTTCCACATTCTTTCAAAATCCTGTAACATTCCATTTATAATTGGAATATAAATGTAATGCAAAACAAATAGATGCACTTCATCATCTGGATTTAGGGCACCAATGTCTTCCAAGCTTTTGAAGAATGCATGCCATGAACTAAGAACGGCCTGGAAAACATCCCTCCATAGTCTTTCTATGCGACTGTTGTGCACACTTTTGCCTGTGATAAAACTTCCTCTACCTGGACCTCGGGCAGGATGAGTGAGCATGAGGCGAGCAACCTGTACATTTTCAACTCCCATGTCGGCCCTCACACGTGAAGGCAAACCCCACTTTTGAACTGCCTCTTGAAAGCAAGTCAAAACTGTCTGCGCCTTGTTGTTTGCACTCAGTTTGAGGAACACTACAGCCCTACTGTATCCATCTATTCCTCCGTGAACCACAAGTCTCCATCTGAAGGGAAAAAGACAATAAAATGTGGGGCATTTAGTGTAATTTAAATAATGATGTTACAGCAGCCAATGATGCTTAGCGCATACCGAGGTTGTTTCCAATGATCATGATTGCATATGAGATATAGGTATTGGTAAAATAATGCATATTTTATGTGTTTAAACATTGCTGTTTTAATGTATTATCCTCTTGAGATACTATTGAATAATTATATGAATAAACACAAACAACTGTTACAAATTATAATAGACTATAATACTCATATTATTACAGGCCTATTGATTATGTATTTGGATGAAAATAATGTATTATTCAGTTTGGCATTATACAGTATGTATATATACACTTTATAAGTCATGATAATAGGTAAAACAGGAAATTTACAGGATGAGAAGATAATACCTTATGAGTTTATGGTTCCCATCTATGTGCCAAAGAGCCAATGGTGATGGTACTGAATAAAATCGTCTGCGGATACATCGCAAAGATCTCAAATGTCGTCCAATCGGATCAACTCGTCCAACAGAGTCCCTCAGTGTCTGTCTTGTTACACGGATTCCTTTATTCATTAAATGACCTTCAATTGATTTCAGTCCTATTTTGGTAAAGGAATTGCATATGATTATCAAAAAAATAGCTGGTGATGTACCTTCATATAAACCAGAATATGCTTTTTATGAAGAACATTTTGAGGCAGTCAATGTGCGTTTAGAGTGCATTTCAACTTTTAAAGATTAGTTAATGTGGAAATAATGTGTTTACGTGGTAATATAGGAAATGTTTTGATAACTAATTCATACACAAAACAGTAATTATTTCAGTTGAGCTATAACCACAGTGCAATATTGGAACAATAACAAACCTACCTGATCTGGGAAAATTTTGGGGAAATCCTGCTAACATGTATATCTAGAGCATCATTGGAAATGTCGCTGTAGTTTCTGGTGCTCATGTTAAATGCACTAAGCCTTCTTTCTACCGTTCTTTTGCTGACCGACAACATTTTGCTCATGTCCTGAACAGTAAAGTTGTTTTCTGTAAAACATAAATCAAACAATTTAGGAATTAAATAAACATTAAGTAGGTTTCTAGAAATCACACTGCTGTTAGGATAGTTCTAGCACAATCAATGTTTCTGACCCCAACCAAGATTCACTCCCACTACAGAAATGAAGGAAAATGAAAGCGCCACATACGCCTCCTGATCAATATCTAGTAAACAGTACGGTTGGTAGTGTATCCTTATCACTTATCTTCATATCTTATCTTTCATTACAATTATACTCTTGAAAATAAAAACAAATCAAGAATCATAGTATTACTTAGTATAAGTAGCAGTATGGCCTATCACTAGAATATAGCCCTAGTACTTACTACTACACTATTAGTACTACCATAATAGTACCATGTCCGGCAGCATAATATTTTTTCTCGAGTCGAATAGGCCGGTAGTACTATGTACAGCCTATACGTAGTACTAGTAGTAGTAGAGTATGGGTGAGGGAAACGTCGATGTAATTGGAAAGGCGGTTAAATCATCAAAACTTTTAGTTTAGGTGTTTTGTTATAGTTTGATAGTTACCAACGAAAAACTGCAGCTGACTTCTCCCGATGTCAAATCTTGCCCTTCCTGGTCCATCACCAAATACGAGGGAAGGTTCATATGATGTTGTGGTGGATATAGGCCCATGCCTTAATCGAGAAACACGCTCCAGCAATCTCTTGCAGTGCATCATGCCATCAATTATTTCTAGTTGAACGTTTTCATCTCCCAGAGCTATCTCAATAACGACTTCTAGTCGCATTGGAAGAGGCAGGAGAAAGTTTTCATCATTATTACCATTCAGATATTGCTCTAATATTGTGGCGATGCCTTGCAAGGAAGCAATATATCCCGCCATGTTTCCACGCGGCGGCCCGTATCGGGCCGGCCGGCGGCTGACAACTTAACTAGTAATACAGCGCGCGCGTATGGGCGGCCTATGGCCATTAGGGCAAACAAGCTAAACAAAAAACATATATGTATACAAATTGTACACTGCCTTGAGAGGTTTTGGTTAAAACTATTGAACAAAGGGAAAGACCTAAAGCAAAAGGTGACTCCAATAGTACTATTTGCTGAGGGGAGTCGCCAAGGCCAATAGTTTTAACCAGAACCTCGAAAAAAAGGCAGTGTATATTTGTCAAAAATTGAAATCCCGTACGGGACGCTCGCTGAATTTTCAACTCCCAAATAGTACTTCTACTCCCAAATAGTACTCCCAAATACTTTTCAGAGCAACCTTAAAATAATTAAAATATTTCTGGTCACGTGAACAGCTCTCGACCAATCAAAAACCAATACATTTTTGATGCAGGATATAAATTATAATACTTAGTATAAATACAGTACATGGAGGAAGAAAATAGATCCTCCATGGTATAGTTCAGTACAGTAGTACATTGCACGCGCGCGCCGGGTACGGTACGGTACGGTACGCGTACGGTACCGATGAATCGTTGGACCGTTCCACTCCACATTGGGTGGTTTCAGTTCGCGTTGTATCATTTCACTCCACGTTGAATCATTTCACTTCAGGTTGAATCATTTCACGAAACTTAAGATAGTTTCGCTTCACCATGGATAGTTTCA
>JAVCKS010033549.1:0-11978 GCA_032273685.1 Pteraster tesselatus | reverse complement strand
TACTGAATTGAAAAATACCAACATCTCAAATTTCTCAATGTGCAACTTTATCCTGGTTTCGTGGTGACGGGTCACATATATGTAGTAGGGAGTCCCTCTATCAGCTAAGGGGTCCTCGGCCCGCTTAACGTTGAAAACCCCCTGATATATACTATTATGGTTAGTTTTTCGTAGTGTTACTGGCGGTCAGGTATTCATCAGTTCTTCATCGATGAAGACTAACTGCCGTTTCCCTTTTGGGGTGTGCGTCTACAGGTTTAGTGAATATGATCGATCTGGTCGAGGTCAATCCGGAGCTCGGTACGCAAGCTCAGGAGGAGCTGACATCGCAGGCGGCCGTGAATGTCATCTGCGCAGCCCTTGGGGAGACCAGGATGGGGTACGTGCCCCCAGACTACAAGCTGCCCAAGCCATCATGATATCGCAAAGGGCTCTCAATCTACTCCAGCGATGTACTCTATAGGTACAGGTATATACTAGCAGACTGCAGAACATTTTCACAGTGGTGGGAAATTTTAATTTCCACATTTTCCGTGGAAGCTAAGATTTACTTTTGATTTTTTTTATTTCAGCCCATCTTTTTTAAATATCCTACTATATAATGAAGAAAATTTCGTCAATTTTTCTCCTGAATGGGTTGGCCAATCTATCTGAAATTGAACACGGGCATTCTTTGGCATGAACAGAGACTGACAAAGCTAATTTATAATTGTTTTTCCCTAAATTTCAGCTGTTCTGTTTATGGCCATGTAATCTGCACGTAGTTGTGGTGTGCACACCCCCGGGTATGGGGGAGTTTCAGATATAGGTTAAAAATGCACACTTCTGCAGCTTTTAATGGAGTATTAATTAGTTTTTATGATTCGACTTTGCTTTGCTGAACATTGTGCACTATTGCCTGAGGAAATGTACTCAACGAAAACACTTTGTGCATGTGTTAAGTTTTCATTTATGCCTAGTATATTTTTGTCCTGTAAACCTGCCTGTACCTTCTTCAGGTTTATATAAAGAGTTACTCAAATGATTTTTACAGTAATAAAGTAATAAATATATTTTAGGGACATATTCTTTCTAGCACTATTTTTCCTTGTCTTCTGAGAAGCATAAGGTAACATTTCTGAAGATGGCAGTCAATTTAAGTCACACATTGATATACAGGTACACTGACATGTGTTGTTTTCCAAAATCAAGGTTCCAACTTGTGCGGACATAAAAATCAAAGCTGGGGACGAAGCCAAACTTGAAAGACACAAGAATTAGGGAAATGGCTTCACAACAATTCTTGTTTTTCGGTCCTTTTTGCTGTTTTGAATAGTTGAAGTAAATAATTAGCTGAGGTACCTAACAACATATTTCATTGTTGTTTGAAATAGCTAACCACAATCCCTTATTAGTGGTTTTCCCAGGGCAGACGAGGATTTAAAATCTTCAAAATCATTAATTTTCATTTCATTTATTATTTCACAGGATAACAAATAAACACAGTGAAGTAAATACAAAAAAACCAACATAAAATTATAATTTGTACAATTAAGAACCATGCTTTAGTATCCCTGTAAGATTACCAACTGCGAACTGAACCACAATCAAGTGGCTCTCCTTAAATTTATCATATTCTTCTTTTGACAACCTTTTTCAATTAAGCTTCCAATTAGTTGTTGTTAGCCATATCCGATTTCTGAAACAGTGTATAATTGTTTACAGCAGTCAGCTGGTCTTCCATTAGCACAAATATGGGTTATTTTTAATAGTCAGTATAAAAACAAATTATTAAACGAGTTTAATATGCTTTAACATCATCATACTGATTGTTTGAAGACATAATAAGCGTTCTTGTAGGTAAGCCTCACTAATCAATGAGTTTGTTATTTATAAGATATTGTTTATAGCTGCAAAGCAATGTGAAACTATTGTAATGATCATGGATGTGGGTGTTTGCTTGCGTGCCCACCTGCGTATTGTATACATGTACACTGTATGCACACACATAACAATAAAATTGTGAGACCGGCCAATCGGTATAAAAAATTGATTTGAAGCAATTTGAAATGGTTCCGATTTTGGTGTCAACATTTTCGTCGTTCAAATGAAATGTGCAGCTCAACTATGCACACTTCTCTGTTTCTCAACTTCTCCTACCAAAATCTAATTATTCTTATTTAATCTATATAAATAGTTTTCTTAATTAACCAAAGATAATTTTTTTATCAGATATTTGGGTTGGGGTTGTGGTTAGGGAAGCCTAGCCCAGTACCACATGGAAAATGATCGAATTATACAAGAATTGAAGACTAGCTGTGATATCAAAATCTGATATCACAAAAATATCATGCATAGCTTCCTTTTACCCACAAACCAGCACATCTAAATTGACATTGGGTATTATTGCAGTGTTGGAAAAGGACACACTTTAAATGTATTGATTGTGTAGCCTCAATCGGTCGAAAATATACCAAACATTTACATATTGTTCAACTGTTTTTCGTTTTGTAAGAAACAATTATCTTATTCCATGCATGCACGTGGGGAATGCCCCCCCAGATACAAACAGACCTGAAATATTGGAAATTGTATAATTTATTTTACAGCAATAATATGTGACGTATATATTAATGATATTATATGTGAATTCTGTGCTATTTACAAAATCATGTTTGTCTGCCTTCTTAAATATAGGGGGTTGTTTTTTTAGGCGAGTCCTCTGTAATTGTGACTCTTAATGTGAATTTTTATAAAACGCGTGAAAACAATTGGCCGAAATGTACAGGGCATACAGGGCGGTCATAGCTTTACAATGTGATTTTTATCTAGCACATTAATGCTAAAAGTGCCATTCCGGTAATTAGTTTTATTTACCAATTATCATGCATCATGAATTGACCAAATGGAATCATTTTATGATAAATTGTACAGTGTAGTAGGAGCTGGGACGTTAAAGTCCCGTCAGCAAGAAAATGAGTAAAATGCTTTCGAAAAAAATGTGAATTCGTGAGCAATCACATCGCAGTAATAACAATGACACGCTCTTACAATGTATTAGTGAATATTCTGCCCTGGAGCCTAAAAGTCACAGAGAATTCCCCTTTTCTCTAAATGTACATGGAAATAGCTGTTATTGTATTTTGTAAACATGACTAAATGAAACAATAAATGGGACGGTAACATGCATAATAGCTGTTACATAGCAATATGGACAAAGAGTTATTGAGTCATTTTTATTTTCAAGGGGGATTTTTCGGGGCGCGAAGACAATTGGGATCTTTTGGGCACACTTTATAACATATTGAACAGTCACAGTCTATATTATCGTTCAAAACTTGGAATTTAGGGGAACAGCGAGGCCGGTACTACCAAACAATATTTGACATCTGAATGTGAAGATCCGGGCTACTGATAGTGCTCCTGTTTTGGAGTCGGGGCATTTTAAAACACACATTGCTATTTCAACCAATTAGCCAAACAACTTTTTAAAAATATAAACCATTTTAGGTTGCTCGTTACAATAGGCAGACTCTACAGTGGCCATTTTGTGGTGGATCATGGCTTGTTTGGCATGGACATATCTAGTCTATCTTTCCGTGTTGCATTGATGATGGAAGCCCGAGTGCGATCACACAGTCACCAAAGTCATACGTCACAAAACCATGATAGAGAATATTGGTCAGAACCACGATGTATTCAAAGAACGAAAAGAGGGTGTAATCTGTGCCAACAAAAGACAAGAATGAGGAAAAAACAAACGATAGATTAGTCACGTGTTGAGGTGGTGCAGTGGTACTTTTCTCACCGCTGCAGGTCCTAGGTTTGAATGACAATGGTGCCATTGGTTTTCGTAACCTAGAGGGTTTCTTGGGGCTTTCTTCCCACCTAAAACTAACTGCATTATAACAACATACATTCTAATACTGGGTTGGCAATAACAAACGTAGCTCCTCTTCAAAGATACGAATAAGTAAATAACATTTTGTGCCAAATTACCCAGGGGTTGCTGATTTGGTAAAATTATGTGTCAATGTACCTTTCATGGGTAAAATACACACAGATTTTGCTTCCAACTCCTTACCATTTGTAATTTAATTATCTGTATGTTTCGAAAGCAGAGGGTTTCATAAAGGTTTTTGCTAGCATATGAGCGTACAGAAGAAGTGGCATTATTCAGATATTATATTTGATTCCCATTATGGGTTTCAGAGTCACTGTAAAACAATCTCTATTGCCTTCGAATGATGCAACCCTGCCGAATAAATAAACTAAGGCTATTTCCCTCACAGCTAGTCAACATGTGTTAACAGTTACCTCCATGTACCGGTACAAACCTGCTGTGGGAGTTAAAAGAGGGGGAAATTACAAAGAGTAACCCTGCGCATGTGCTTGCCAAATTGAGAGGCCAATGATCTGCTGTAAATTGACAAAAACGTACTGTATGGTTCGCAGTAGTGCCGGTGTTTCATATAGAAGTAGATCGCAATCAGGAAGCAAGCGGAGTTCACCAAAAACGATCCAAGCTTGCCTCTAAGTGACTTGATTTCCTGTTTCAAGAAAAAAAGGGAAAAGATTCCGAGATAAAGCACGGATCTTCTACTAATAAAAAGATTGCCAACTTAAATCTTATCGCTTGAAGCAGTATAATGGACCAGTTTCAACAATGTTTTCCTGACAGCCCACAAAATGTGTGCTTTTAAACAAGCATCAAATGAATAATAAGCTGAGGTATCTAACAACCTATTTCATTGGCTGTGCAAGAAGTAGAAGCCAACAACCTATTTGATTGGCTGTAAGCAATTGACAGCATGTCACAAAACTTGTTACTCACAAATATTATGGGTACAGTATGTCAGGCCCTATATTTTATCAAAATATATATACCGGTATATATATATTTTTTAAAGGAGACAAAACCAACAGCCTTAACCCAAACCTACCTATTAGTTTATTTAGGGTATGAGCATCTTCCATGTATCCCATGTGGCTTGTTAACAATTGTGAAATACTGTATTTATTGGGTAACTATAAATTATTATTTTTTCGAAAAAACAAAACTCCATTGGAATGGTTTTTCTTTGCTAAGATTTATTACCCTGATAGGGATACACTAACTACTACATTTATTAACCAAACAGTTCATTAAGAGGCATAATCCTAAGCCTTTCATCACTGGATATGTGTGTGTGTATGTACGTTCGGGAAAAAGCAACCCAATATGGTCCACACTGCGGGCCCTGGGGTGTGAAAGGGTTAACTCTCTGCTTATGCTACGTACCTTACTTTTAAACTACCTACGGACAATCATCCCCATTGTCTTCACAAATAAAGATATACTATGTACGGTAAAGGTCAAAAAACCACTGCCGTAATTTGTGTGATCATGTACATAAAATACCATGCAGTACACACACTGACATATACAAAAAATAAGAATGTGCTGTTACTCATCAACCAGAGCATGTGCAATCCTAAATTTACCCATAATGATGGATGAGAACCACATGCTATTCTGTACACCAAACACATCAAGGTCATGAAGACGAATGCAAACACTTGAAAACTGATGAAAAACATTTCGTGTAAATCTGAAAAGAAATGAGGAGTACGCGGAATAAAACTCCAAATGATGGTCCTCACATTGTACAGTTATGTAACTGCTAAAATTATGACCAGTTCTTTGCGCTATGATGCTTCAAACAAGAGAAGGAGCATTAAGCTAAGCATATGCTACCAGCTCTGTAAAAATAAGTCGCATGTCGTGAAACCTTCCTTTGAGTTATAGTCAAAGGGTTTACACACATAATAACCATTATTGCTCGAATTATGCCTTTTGCCAAAAAGGCAATAGGTGCAACATTATATCAAAATGAAGCTGATATTTTGCTATTTCTAGTAATTATACATGTACATAACAAGTCTCCGGCGACATGTGACTCATCTTTGTAGAGCGGGTAACATTATGGTCCCGCATTAATACCACAGCATGGGTGAGGGCACACAGGGATCAGGTGACATTTGTTCAGCGGAATTGCACATTTGAGGTAGGATGTTTTCTGTTAATATAATTCAAAATATTGTGGAGCCAACAGTACAAAAAAAGATATTTTAAAACATTCTTAAATATTATTGATTCGAATATTCTGCATCATAATACAAGTATAGGCCACACCACACCAACTCCATGTGCTACGCACACAAACATTTTCATGAAATGCAATTTGATATGTTTACCAAACATGCAGTCTATTTGTTAAACCTACCCGTATTCTCTGTAGATGACACGCATGTTAGCGCAACGAGAGACATATTCTCCAACAGCTCTGCTGTAAAACACACATTACACAACTTAGGGTACCAGGCATAACTGTATTTGAAATACAAAAACAAGTGGAAAATCAGACTTTTATTAAAGTTGACATCATGAAAGTAATAATAACATGAAGGAAGTGAAGTTGCATGATGTAATTTTCTTTGGCATAGATTGTAAGTTTACCTTCGTGTGGATGTAATTGAGCCAAATTGGTAAAAATAAACATAACGTTTGTTTTGCATTAGAAATACAGTTTTCTCTGTGGTCTTGTGCAAGTACCATTTCTACTGATTTAAGAAATCTATAATAAAAATAACTGCACTATTATTTGCTGTGACAAGTCCATCCATGTATTTACAACATACAGTACTTCCTTAAAGTTTTCAGCGAAATGCGTTTCATTTGAATTTGATGAAATGTTCATGGGTTAATTTATCTTATGAAAACTGGATGATTGGAATGAATGAAATTGAATTCTTCCAAAGAATTCTTCAAATCCTAAAGGGCTGTTTAAGTCAGAAACCAGAAATACCCGGGCACACCCCCTTCTTATTTACGATAAGTATCCCGGGCTCCCCACCGCGTGTTACACAACCCACGGGACCTACAGCTTAACATCCAATCCAAAGCTTGGGGCAAGTATGGATAAGTACATTTCCCAAGGACACAAGTGCCACCAGAAATAGATTTCAAGTCTGGTGCACTAGACTGCTCGGCCATGACACCCCACAGGAATACTGCCATTCAGCCATTTTCAGAAGACGGAAGATGTCTCTATAACACTTCACTTTTATACCCTTTAAGTATTCTGGATGGTGCTAAATAACACTGGGTCCAGGGGTGGATTTCACAAAGAGTTAAGAATTGTCTTATATCGAGTTAGGACGAGTAACTCGTCCCAACTTAGGACTAATCCTAAGTTTTAATAAAATCAATTTCACAAAACTTAGGACGGGTTAAACGCCTCCTAACTTCCATGACAACGGCGCTGAACCAGTCCTAACTTAGGACTGGTGTACGAGTCGTCTTAACTATTTAATTTGTGTAATAAAATTTGTTCAAGTACATTCAGCACTTGCCTTCCGCTCTCAATTAATTATGGTGCTTATGATTTTGGCGGACCACGAAGCAAGACGAGCCAAAAAGTTCTTACAGCATCAACTTGCCAATCAGCCATCTTGAATATGCAGTAGTGCGTAATTTCCGACGACCGTTTCGTTGGTGCATTATAACAGATGTAAAACAGCCGTCGTGTGAGCAGATCCAGCCTCGTTCAAGAAATCAATTACGGTTTTTATCATAATTAGGACCAGTACTGCTTAAGACGCGATTTGTGAAAATGCTCCCAGGATCGATCCTAAGTCTAGGACTAGTCTTAACTCCAAGGACTAGTCCTAAGTTAGGACTATGTTTGTGAAATCCACCCCTGGTAAGGCTAGACTTCACAGCTCATCTGGGTGTGGAATCACATTTTCTTTTCTTCAGCCTCATTTGAACCATGTGTTAATAAAAACAAAATAGAGGTCACAGCAAGAGTTTCTTCATGGGTTTCAATGACCAACAGCTAAGCAACCATGATATTAAGAGGGAATCAGCTGATTAGTTGAAAAGTTGCATGCCTGTTTCTCAACAAGCAATAACTTATGGGAATAATTAATACTTACAAGTTGTGTATTTCTGATGAGAGGTAGTACAGAATGTAGGCTAGCTTTATGAAGGAATGCACGATTTGTTTGTCTTGATGATGAAATGAATCTTCTGGTTAAGTGCATTAGCTTAAAAACAAACATCTTTCTGATTAAAAAAAAGATCCAGGGGTAAGATCTATATTAGTAGGCTTTATACACAATTCAAAAGAAGGCATGTTAGAGCACTATTCCCTGCTATTTCAGGCAGTGTTAGGGCAATCATCGTTAGGCCAGATAAAAAAGAAGAAGTTGTTGAGCATCCTTTTTTTTTGGAAGTTCGGGTAGGGAGGGAGGTTTGTTGACATGTAAAAATATAAAATAAAGACTACTTTCTTCTCAAAATTGTTGTATTTCTTCACAATACTAGAAATCCTTCTATATTAATGCCAAAACTCTCAAATACCAGCGAAAAACGATGCGATGCACATGCGCTGCCATTAACAGCGCCAAACATCGAATGTAAAAAATAAAAATAAAAAATCATGTCGGGCGTGTTTTGTAGGGTCGGGCGGGACGCTCAACAACTTTTTTTTTTTTATCTGGCCTTATAGGCTAGTTTAAAATTTATCGCAGGTGTTATGTACACTGTCAAGTAAACATGACAATGTGCATACATATGTGAGTGAGCAATAGCCGAATAATGAAGAGTAAGCCCATTCAGGGGGGGGGGGGGGGGAGGAGGACACCAATAGCACCATATGTCTCATTAATTGTGTGAATTATTGAATAATTACCATTTGTCAAGGACCTTGGATATGGAGGTTATATTTCCACCTCCATTGGATTTGTATTTCTGTCTGTTTGTGAGCTGGTTTACTCAGCATTCTGAATAGATCTTGTTGAAACTGTGGGAGGGTTGCACAATCGCGGGTGGTGATAAGATTGAGAGGTCAACGTCAAAGGTCAAAAACAAATCATTTTGTAGCTGTAATATAGCCACGTTTACAGGGAAAACAAGGCGGAATTGGGTCATACTATGAATTAAATTAAATAAAATCCTACTACATGCCTGATGCCAAAGTAACATTGTTAACCCAGTTGTAAAGGGCTATCTCAGTTTCCAACAGTCCGATGTCAAATCTTTATAACTTTGCATTGTTTGAAAACGGAATACAAAATATACCAAACCCCACCAAATTAGCCTCTTGCTCAATTGCGCATGGTTTTGACAGACTGTGTCACATGTATGCTTCTATCTTACAATGGAAGATGTACATGTATGGCCCGCCACCGGGCAACCAACTACTTATTATAGTCGTGCCTTATAGACTACCTTGTTTTGACAGCCCTATACTGCACATAATGGTACTTCACTGCCAACAGGCGTTGTAACGTCGTCAAAATGACAGACAGTCTCCACACGTAGCATGAGGGAGGCAGTGCTATGGCAGCACTGATAGATGGCAGAAAGTTGGGCACCTCCGAGCAAAAAACCAATAACATAACTTATTTACATATGTTGAATCATGGAGGAACTTTTAGCACTAGTTTTAGGAGATCAACAGTCACATCAAAAATACACCTTTTGATGTGACTGTATAACCCACAAATCATTTTAAAGACCTATCAGCTATTTCTAGTTTTTCGATACATGTTTTTAGCATTCACCCTTTTATGGAGCACACGTATAAGTGTTACCATGGTGATGATAAAGTTACAAATTGAGAACATTGCAATTTTACTTTTTTAGTATTTCTGAATTCAATACTAACTGGTGCCAGACACTTTGATAACCTGAACGCAAACAGAACATTGCATGTACCAGAATTAGAATTGAAAGAAAACTGCTGATGAACAATGCAGCACGGAAAGTGCAGATTTGTTGTGTTCTGTGAAAGTTCTGGTAACTGTGCCCGACATTACCCCATCAAATTACGACTTTCACTAGTTATAATGAGTGAAATAGCATTGTGTGACTTATACATCGGTGATTATGACAGATTACTAGTATACAGTGTGCGAACTCGCCAACATTTCAATCACTGGAAATAATTTCCGGGTTAAGGCGAGGCCCTAATTAGGTCCGAAGCCTTAGCTGCAGGGGGATTGGGGACCACTGAAGGCACCCAGAAGCTGGCGGATTTGAGATGAAGTATGATCAGCCTAGAGGATTGTTTTCTAAATAATTGAGAACAAATCTAGCCATTTCTCAACAATATCTGTAGGCGCTCTCTGTAGAAAAGGGTGCAACTTATACAGCAGTGAGCACAGAGAGCCCCTAGAATATTATAAGGCCGAAGGTAGGGACAATTTTCTAGGTAATTTTCAGGTCAAATGACAGATTTCAGGGTCTGACCTATGATTCTAGGTCACTAATTGGCAGGGGTGCAGTGTGCACATTGCACATACATGACAATGCGTTGCAGTGCTCTTCTTGAAATTGAAACCCACAGCCAAGCCAACAGATAACAAGAAGCCAATCGCCATAGTTGACGTAGTAAAGACTGTTGCAGAAGATATATAGATGTAGAGGGATGTTGAAGAAAGCCGGTTTTCTGGTTTTGCTACATTGTTTTCCTCTTTTCTTCCATTGATAGTCTGTGGTTGTATCAATGACATCTTGGCATCTGAATAATGTTGACAAAAAGGGGAAAAGTTTAAAACCCATCGTAAAAACATCTGCTTGTGTATTGTGTAGTGGTATGAGGTGCTGCCTAGTAACCTCATGGTTGCGGGTTCAAATCCAGCTGCTTTTATCCATATTTTGTTTCAAAAAAGAGATTTTGTTTATGTTTTCATGTTGAAATAAACTAACACAATTCCCAGTGTTAAATACGTGTCAGTAATGTCCTGCGCTTGTCATACTTCGACAAAGCCTAAGTAAATTGTAAAGTGCTCCTGATTTGAGCGTTGTACTGTATGGTCTTGGAGATGACAAATAAAAAACCGTCATTCATGCAATCACATCATAATTCAGTCCTATTTATTCACGATTTCCTATGTCTACAGTGTCGCACGGTGAGTAAAACATGATTACGGTGTGATTCTCAGTGCTTTGTGTTATTTTAATGTGTCAGATCTCCAAAGAAATAACTGTACAAAGCTCAAATGAGGAGCACTTTACATTTTATGCATCTGTATATTTTTTGGAAGGTCTAGTAAATTAAATATTTAAACATCTGTATCAATTCAATCGTTAAACTGGATTGTTTTTCAATTTTTCCAATAATGCCTTAGGTTTGTCTCTTTTGTTACAAGGAGAATGCAAGAGTTTGAAATTTACGCTGATATTCCTACAAGTACCGGTAGTATTGTACTAGTACTTACTACTATTACTAGTACTAGTGACTATAGGGATGTTAGATGCAAATTTCAAACTTCTCTATTCTAGTAGTGTAGTACCGGTACCAGTGCAGCATGTAATTTATAAAAGAGGGATCGGCAATCTAAAGCAATATTGAAAAAATAGAAAAATCCAGTTAACGGTTGAATTGATACAGATTAGTAAATAATTATTTAATTTTAGCAGAGCTTCTATTTTTATAGTATACAGACATGTACCGGTAATTGAAATGTAAAGTGCTCCTGATTTGAGCTTTCTACATTTCAATGAAACATCAAAAATAACACCAAACACTGATATCCAATAGTAACCATGATTGTATTCACGGTGCCACACTGTAGACATAGAAAATCATGAATAAATATGAATTTTTACGACGGGAATGGTTTTGTATTTGTCATAGCTCTAAAATGTACAACACTCAAATTAGGAGCACTTTACGATTTACTTAGGCCTCGTCAAATCATGGTCATTATTCAAGCCTCGCCCATGGACTGATGGAGGAAGAAACGTCTATTACTAGTAGTAGTATGTACAAGTATATGTGTGCACAATGTCAGTATATATCACCATTATTTACTAGTACTAAGGCCAATTAAAATATTTTTGTTTTTCTCATCACTGTATCTGAAAAAAAAGCTCAATTGTCGAATACCCCGCAACTCCTTATTTGGTGACTAGTGTGGTACCCTTGTATATAATATCGCTGTGA
>JAVCKS010033537.1:6354-27513 GCA_032273685.1 Pteraster tesselatus | reverse complement strand
GGCCCAATGATCAGGAGTAATAAGTGAATTGTAATGCGCCTTTGAATATATATGTATAGAATTGGCGCAATATAAATGAATTATTATTATTATTATTATTTCTAATCTTCTGTTGATTAGTAGTACCACCGGTAGCCGTACTTGACCGCAGAAAGAACAAGACATTGTTGTTTTTGCATTTTTGTGCTCATGCAAATTAAGAATTTGCAGCTGGAATCTGGGTAATATGACCGAATGGGAGCACCCCATTTAGCCTGATGATAGTGCCCCTTGAAGCTAATTGTTCCACATGTGGACATGATTATTTCACTTTGTGAGCATGAAAATTTGTTTTAAGAGAAAACAGTTCTTGTTTAACAGTATGGCTTAACTATCGAGCTGTTCCTCATATTCAAGCTTCTTATTCCTTTGTTACATCCCTTGTTAGCATCATTCTCATGGGTTTATAGTCTGTAAGTTTAAGTCTTCCTCATTTCATTTATAATGAATTATGAATAACTTATTATGAGCATGAGCT
Organism: Pteraster tesselatus; assembly: GCA_032273685.1. Lineage (NCBI taxonomy): Eukaryota > Metazoa > Echinodermata > Asteroidea > Velatida > Pterasteridae > Pteraster > Pteraster tesselatus. The sequence continues at coordinate 26,996 of JAVCKS010033537.1, read as the reverse complement.
GACTATCCAAGGCTAGTAGTACATTTGCCTGCAGATAACTATACATAAGCCACAACATATTAACCATAATATGCAACACAGTCTGCAAGAGGTTGTATCAGGCTATAACATTGAGCTATTGAACCAAACTCTATTTCTAATACACAATCGGTTTCACAAGTTTGGGCTAAACCAGGAGATGTCTGACACAGATTTAGTAAGTAAATGCATGAAACGCTGTGATAGTAGTCCTTCAATGATCATTAGGGTTTTTAACGGAAAACTGGAGAGACGAAAGACAGATCCTTCAACCATGTTACGCACGGTAAAAAATTATAGCGGCCGCGCTTGATACCTATTGCTAACACCGTGAGCCTAGCACATGCGGAATGATACGTGCAATGTACATGTACATACTTGGACATTGTACAGTACCAGCTGTATGTGTGTGTACATATTAGATAAGTTACGTGTACGAGTTGTTTATCGTTGATTCGGATACATGAATTTCAAAGTATTCTTTGTACGACTTTTACTATACCGGTAATCTGTATTCTTTTTGTCCTGAAGTTTTGTAAAACATTTGCGAATATATACGACAATGCCACGCAGGGGTGGCCTAAAACTTTTCAGACAAATAGAAGAACCTAAAGCAAGTTCGCAAGTAAATGCAAACAGTTGGAATTTTTCATGGCTGGGTAGTCACATAGAGGGCTCAGTAGCTGGTTTAACGTTAGTACAGTAGGCCTAACAACAACATTTATTTGGGAATTAACACAATTTTTTGGATTGCATATTTAAGGATATCCTGTTTACCTACAGTAGCAGAAAGCTATTATTTGCGAAACACTTTGGTCTGAAATGCTTAATAAAAATTGAAGGGGAGATTGACAATGTTGATGCTTTTTTCCACTAAGCGATCCAGCACACTGATTAGAAGATTAGAAGACTTGCTAGTTTCTTCATCTACAATGACTGCTAGATAGTAATTACAGTACCGGTAGCTCAATTCAGATTTATGTACTGTACCTCAAACATATACATTGTGTGTAGCATGTGTATACACACACACACACACACACACACACACACACACGTAGATGAAGTATGCAATGACAAAAACGATTTATAGGATGTGAGGCTTACACTGTATGTGTACATGTATATAGTGGAAAACAAACCAAAATGGTGATAACTTAAGAAAAACCTAAATAAACCTAACGTTTGGCACATTCTACAATGCATCTACAGTAGAACTCTCCTAAGTCGGAATCGATGTGCCAACAAAATTTATCCGACTACAATGTTACTAGATGGACGAGGTTGAGCAGATCCTAGGCCAGGCACCACCTACAGCCATCCTAGCTTACCAGAAAGCATGTTGAGGATTTCAGACTGCAGGTGCAATTGGGAATTCAAATCGGGGTCTGAAATAAGAGCGGCAACTACGTGGGAAAGGGAAATACAATCTGAGTGTGCTAAAAATAGCTATGTACGTGTGTACATATGAACGTACATAGGCCGGCGCGGCTATCTGTACAGTGGGGGCAAGTTCTACTGTATTCCTTTTATTTAATGACTAGGCAATTCTCCAAAATTAACTACACTACAGGTCAAAAACTCAAATGGTGACTTACATGTAAGTTAATGTTTTTTTATGATGACTGCGTCCGTAATTATGTGTTAGTGTAAACTAGTATTACATGAGTCCTTCCACTAACTTGGGGGGGGGGGGCACAGTTTGCAAAAGTGTCCCTTATTGCATTGGTATAAATGGTTTTCATTCTGTTGAAAAAACACTTTGAAAAATATGGAGTGGATCCATCATATATAATGGATCTTATCTGTGATGGTGACTACATTAGGTTGGTGACTGATTAGAACAATAATGGATGCACACAGTCACAGACTGCACAAAGTCAAGCAACTTTACTTTTTGCTCTTCGAATGCAAATGATAATGAGTGATTTACCCCCTTAGCAGGAGACACAATCAGATAATAGATCCCCAACTTGGTGGACTGACCCAGATATCAGTGTGACTTACCTGATACTTGTGGTGGCCCTTACAGCTTCTTAATAAAATAAGTGAGTTTGGTAGTTTGTCAGATGCCGTTAGACAATGCTCACTGTGCTTTATTTGCTTCTCTTTGGTGAATGAAAACTCCTGAAAATAACAATCATCATTTACTTTATCACTTCTCAAAAGAACAGCTGTAATTTAGTTGGACCTTATATGGTTTAACCTCACCCAATAGATTAAAATAAGGTACATTTAGGTTACAAAATCAAATTTTATATTCAAGATCCAGTTATTTTTGCCAAAGTTAACTCTCTTGCCAGGGAATATTGTAATCCATTTGTGTAAGTTTCAAATACAATAACCTTGCATATGACAGACTAGTTGGAACCAGTATTTTTGGTCCGTTATACATTAAATCCGGTATATGCATATACCGGACTTTGTCTAGTAAACACAGATGGATGTAGATGTATAATCATTAAATAAAATCAACAATCGCATAAGTTTTGTTTAAAAAACGTTATACTTTCCTATAAAGGACACAAATTTTTATGCGATTCAGCGAATACATTTTTCTAGGCGAATCTAATCAGATTCGTGCAACTTTTTCAGATTTTTTTTGCAATTTGATCAAAAAATTGTAGTTTGAAAAGCAGATTGTCAATGTTTACCGCTGGGAATTTAAAAAGTAATACGATCAAGTTGTTCTTCGTGGATAATACAAGTACAGCGATGCCTGAACGTATGAACTGTACATGTACAATGTACAACTACATGTACATTATTTCACTATGCATGCATTACGAAAGCATAGGCCCTAATCGGCAAACGAACCAGTGACATTGAAATAAACCTTTCACTTTATGTACATGTACAGGTTCATGTATGTATTTTACTGGTAAATACTGCGAGCCTGCATGGGTTGTGATTGGTCAAACTGCACTGTAGTAGGGAAAATTTGACATGCAGCGTCAGTTGTGATTGGCAAGGCCGCACCGTGGGTAGAGTTGCACGAGTATTACATCGGTTGATTCCTGCACACTTTGACGGAATTTTAGCCCTGCTAAATGGACTAAAAAGAAACGATCGTGTCTTTGTGTTTTGTAAATATCAGCCAGTGTTTGCTTCTTTGTCCAATCGAGCAGTGATATCAACTTTCTTCAAACCAGGATTGGCTTCTGTGAACTTAAAATCTGCATTCACACTTGTCCAATGTCAGAACCTTCCTAAGATTCCCCAGCTCTATCGTCTGCTTGCGCACAACCCTAAAATATACCGATCAGCACATCACAGGGAAATATAAACGTACTGAATGCGCAGTAGCACTTTCTCGGCTCGGGGTAGGTTCAGTTCTGATGCGGCACTGGGACATCAGATGCGGGGAGTCTGTTGTATGCGATGCAATTTTTATAAAAAATACATAAGAGCGGAGATTTGTTATGATATTATGCGATTGTCCAGGTCGTTATACAAATGCATGAGAGTACATTAGATGGGACCGGAGAGTGTACGGTTTATGCCAGGCTAATATATGCGAGGTTTTCTCTTTTTTATTTTGCACTAGACTTCGCCGTTTTGCGATTAAAACCATCTATAATTAGTATTTATAACAACGTTGTGATGTTTCATTAAAGTGGCAAAGATCCAAATAGTTTTGTGAGTTTGTAAGTAAACAGGAATGAATAAACTCCCCTGGGCATATCACCACAATCATGCTGATCACTACTGTACAAAAACAGCTCCACCGCACGGGGGTGTTTTATGATTAAACCGCATCTAGTATGCTCGCTGGGATCTTCTGACATTTTGCAAGGAGGTTGGTGACATCTAGCGCCGCAAACAATTACGAAATGGACGGGGGCGATCAGGAAGAGGGATAAAGTCATGCCCACACAGGAATTTGACATAATTAGGTGTCTTAACCAACTGCATGTTGTGCATGTGTAACCCGTTTTCAGCTACCTTTTAGTAATGTCAAAATTTCAAGGAGTAATTGATTATTTAATTTTACATTATTCAGAGGTGTGAGTGAGGCAAGATAAAAAAAGCTGAAATGCCAGGTTACATGTTTGTGTAAGTATCACCAAGTTCAAAATGCTTAAACAGGGTCCAGTAGGCATAGAGGCCCAGGGCAGCATCCACTAAGCAAATTTGGTTAGATTTCCCCCCCAAAAAAGCACTTTCATATGTTTATAGACATGAAAATTGATTTTGGAGCAATTGATCAATCTAATTGTATTATACATGTACATACATAAAGTACTTACAAGGCACAAATCGTGTACATGTACACGTGTCGACCTATGATTATTCAGTTATATCGTACATGGATTTGCTGCATTGCTATGCAAAGTTTTGAGATAATTACTATCCACACTAACTCTTGCCACCATTCCCGTTTGAAATGTAACTTTACATGTTACTTTAATTAGAATTTTGTGTTTCTTGTTGGCTAAATCTGCTGCTTGCAAAGCATCTCCTTTGGCCTGCCTCTTTGTCGACATTGGACCTTGATGCTTATCGGCTTATCAACCTATCAAACCCTGCTGCTACTCTCTTTCAATCCCTTTCCGTATTCTCTTGATCCTTTGTGTCACAGTACGTTTTATATGCCCCCTTGCATAATCTCGTATTAATAGGATCATGGAGATGATCCTTTCGTTTGAAGTAGTTTAGGGCTGTTTTTACTTCTGGCTTCATCTCGTATTTTACAGTTTGCCTTGCTGCAAATGTATTTGTGTGCATGTTTGCTCTGCTGGAACCAAGTTAAACTGTGACTCTACTTGAGGGCCATGAAAACACGGATGGAAAATGCCTGGATCACAATGTTCATGTTGTAACTTGTTGTAATTGGCTGTAGGGAAAACATCTTCAGCACCACCCTAATACATAAAACATGTACATGAACTACGCACACAATAGGTCCCAGACTAGGTCTTGCCATGCTGCCAATATACATGATGTACAGCAGCGTGTGTGTACAGTACAGTCTTTAGTAACACATGTACGCGCAAAGTAACAGTCTCGTTCGAATGCAATGACCCATGTACATGTATGTAGTCTCATATTTAGCGTGTAATGTGCGCAATCTATATATGTGTGCCACGTAACAGTCTCATTAGGTACACAATGTACAAGTGTATGTTTCCTATTACGAGAGAGCACGTTGCGTTTTCCATTGCATTGCATTGCAAATTATCATGTACATTATCAGTCATACTTGAATCCTATACAGTATGTGTGTGTAACTGTAAACATGCTGAGGAGTGACACTCGTACAGAAGTTATCTCAGCAGCAATTTCCTTTCGCATTTCATGAAAAAAAAAAGGATAGATCTGTTAAAACGCAAATTAGGATGGAAATAACATCGCGGAAATTTGCACAAACGCGGAAATCTCAGACCCCTGATTATTACAGATGTTAAACTTCTATTTCGATCAGAAAAGGTAGTTCTAAGGTAGTTGTATTGCATCATTGGGGCATTTTTTTTAAAGTCTGTTTACTTGTGGTTTAAACTTGTATTTCACATGCTCTGTTGTCAAACCCTCAAGTGTTAAATACCAATAAAAAGGTATATTTCTACTGAATTAAAAAATACAAGTGTGTGCAACTCAAACGGGTACCAGTCATTCACAAAATGGATTGCTCCTATTAACAATGTGCAGTATCAGCTCTTAACCCTTTCATTACCAAATTGTTTCAAGAATAGGCTAGTAGGAACCAGCTATGTAAGCAATATTGATTGGTATACATGCCTATTCTTTGTGTCGACTTTAGTCGCCAATGGTACTGAAAGGGTTAACAATGGTTCATGCCCCAATTCCATTGTTAGTTTCTCAAACAGTTTCTCTGCAGTATATAAATTTCTAGAAACATGACTAAGCTGCTCACATTCCTTTATGTAGTACTAGCGGTTATAACCCGGCGCCGCCCGGGTTATAAAACACATCCGTGTTCCTTTTTTCCCCCCTTTTTATTGGGTATTCAGAACCACCCTGAGGTTATGGTGATTCAGAATATGGTGTTGGGGGTCTATATGTTACGGTTTCTGAGTTCAGAGCATTCATACGTTTAAACGGTTTGCCATTTATGTGTATAGATTATTCTATTGGTATTCCCAAATCGGGTTGGGATGCCCCGCTATTACTAAATATCTTACCTGATTGCCACCGCTGTTGTGACATTCATATAGACCTATAAAACCATAATCAGCATGACCTAGTGTATCCATGCACAGGGATCCCTGTTGCATTGCACCAAAGGCTACATCATGTTTATCAGGTACTCTGAAAGGTGGAAAATATAAGACAAATTAATAAAGGCCAATATTATGTGGTGCTACATACAGATGATTGGTCTAGGGTAGCAGTGTGTTCAAATCCAGATTGCCTGTTGTTTATATTGTACTACCAAGGCTAACAATATAAAGGTACAGGTGTATATTCAATTCAAGTGAAACCTACGAGACAGTAGCTAACCACCGCTACATCTGGTTAATGAAAGTTCATTAGTTTCCTTGGCACGAGAAAAAGTAATTGTCTTGGGCTTAGTTTAATTGGATTTCTTGTGTCATTTTAAGGAAAGAAATAGTGGACCAGCCACGCATGCCTGAGGTTTGTCTGACACAGCAACATATCATACATTTTGCAATAAAAATGAATGACTAATGGTGCTGCTCAGTCAGTCACTGACCTAAAATGTAACATCATAAAACACCACATGCACTAAGATCAGAGTCATATCAAAGCAAAACAGAAGCGTTATACCGCCTTTCCTGTGTCATAAATTATTATTGGTTTTGCCCAATCTAAAAAAAAAGTTTGGAATCTGGAGCGTGCACGACCTCCTGGGTAATATCAAAGGTTAGTAGGGATAAACAGTCTCTCCCACGGACACTGACCCGTGTGATGTACTACCAGTGTCATACCATTTCCACAGTCCTATGCCTAGCAAACATTCAATAGCAATGTATACAACACAGCGATCAATGGGCCAGATTCAATTGTTTATCCCAGGAACAAAGGAAATTGGCTCATGCTCAGTTGGGATTCTGAACTCTTCTTATTGTGTTTAACTTGATGTACATGTATGACTGGTCATTATGTAATGGTAACTGGGTCAAGCCAAGTGACAAGCAAGTAAAGTGGCAAAACAACGAACTAATATTACCACGTTTGCAGTCATTCTATTTCTAGTCTGTCAAAACCTTTGTGAACAAATCTCACCTTAATTGCGGATAGACATTCTCTAGATACCAGCTGAAGGGTTTGCATTGTAGTTGCTCTCGCAGCTCTACACGTGATTTTATACTGGAAACAAAGAAAAGGAAATTCACTAGTCAATTACCACAAAAACAGTGTCAAGTCTGTTTGTATGTATTGTAAATGTAACTCTGAGATAAAGATGCTATGCACGTGTACCGCACACCTGCGGACGCGCCTTGCAGTCCTTGTGGATGGCTGATACTTGGTCTGCAGTTGATGTCATGGCGATAGTCGGGCAGACATGTACCTGTATGCGCCTAATGTTTATGCAGCTCAACTATGTACACCTTTAGGTGGGTCTTTTTAGTATTACCAATCAACAGAAGATTATAATCAATCTAATTATCTTTGCGGCCAAACATTTACGTGTGCATAGCACACACATGTGGACAATTATGCTGTCTCTTTTCCTACTACGGTAAAATCTATTTGCTCAAGCGTTTACACAAACATGTATACCTTATATTTGTAGTTATGAATGCCAAAATAATATTGTGGAACCTCTTGATCACACTGCCCCATGATTGTCAGAAAAAAAAAAAATATGGGAAGAGGAAACCTGCTCTAAGTTTGTTCGGAAACCAAAAACGGTTAATCAAAACCCGTTTCCTGTATTTCTGGACTTACACAAGAGCTCAGTCCTGCTCTTTCAGCCAACATTTGTTCACCTTTTACAATAAGGCAATGAGTGAAATCTAATACTTTCAATCCTACCATTGATTAAAAAAGAATTAACGCTTAGCACAGTACCGCTAGCACAAGAAGCTTGTTTTTTTTTGCGGAGTGTAAAGTCACTTTTCAAGTAGAGAAAAGAAAACAAATGGTGTACAATTTCACCTTTCAGGGTAGGATGATTTATGAAATAATTTCTTGGGATAACACCAGAATAGTACATGCGCCACTGGGACCAAACAATCCAATAGAAATGGTACGCTGTTAATTGAGAAACCTTTAATCTTTTAATAGAAATGAGGCCTACTAGACAATCGTGCATGTATTTGAACCTCTGGGCATAAGTTACATGTATAAGAGATGATTGATATACGACAAATATTCAAAGCTTGCAAGAGCAAAAATAATCGCTGTAGCATGCCAACAGTATTTACTATTCCAGCACCATGTATAGATACTTCGTTTGGTTCATGAACTTGATTAGTTGTGTAATGACTCTTAAAAGGGGAACTACTGTGGAAATCTTACTAGAGTTTTCGTAATATCACACACAAGCCATTTTGATTCACCAATATGGAACACTCTAAAGTGAAACATATTAGCATAGCTAATTCCAATCTTCACTATTAAAGAAAAAGATACATTTGAATAAAAACTTATAGAATTTGAGGCTGGAATCTACACGTCATGACCGAAAGAGGGCATCCAATTTAGGTTGATGACATTGTTGGCCCTTTAAAGAGGAAGTGCCAACTCAATATTTTCTAAAAGAAGTCAAAAAATTTGAGGACAGAAAAATAAAATTTTGTACTGTAGTATTATTTTTGCCTTGCACCAAGGACAGTGCGAAGCAAAATAATAACAGCTGTCGGCTCCTCCAAAGAAGCATGACATTGTAGGAGTGAGTTCCTCTGTCCAGTAACTCTGCACCTTAAAGAAGGAGTATGTCCTATGACACAGGTTTTGTAGGCTGCTCTCATTCACCAGTGGAGTGAACAATTTATGATTTGAAATGCATCACATTTATTCCACGCACAACAATAGACGCAAAACAAAGGCACTGCAGATCTTAAAACTGCAGGATAGTGCATTTTAAATTACTGCATTCCAAAAGAGGGTGGACTTGACACATACACAGATCATCTTTGAACCGTCATAACCAACGACCGCAATAACCAACGATCACTAAAACAAACGATCACTAAAACGATCGACCGCCATAACCAACCGCCATAATGAACAACTGCCATACCAAACAATCTTTGTAGACCACATAACATTAATTATAGCATACATGTAGTTCTACTGAAATCTGAAAACCATGATCATACATGTAGGTTCTGTATACTATTATTTCTCAGAAAGGTACCAGTTAAAGGTTATACATTATATGACTTGTTACTTCACAAATAAACATCTTGAATTACTGACAGGATTGTTATTGGCATAACCTCTGACCTAAAATGTCGGTGTACAAAACAAATAAACATGAAAATACAATGACAAATTATCAAGATATTTCACTGTGATATTTCCATATTTTATTTCAAGAACAGTACATGTGGTTATCTTGAAGTCAAAATATCAACAGAAATCGATGCTTTTCATAAATGAGAAGAAATCTGCTGGGAAATTAGATATCCTTTTCAATTGTGTTTTGCCAGCGGTGATTTTGTTCCTACGGGTACCCCTCCTGTTTGATCGACAATCGATGTTCCCGGGTGTATTAATCCTAGCGGGAAATGTTATTTGCATAATTTTCACTTAGCTTCGTGCAACATAGCAAAGCATTCAGGTAACATGTGATGTGAACAGATAATGTAAATCTTTGAATAATAAAAGAAAGGCAGCGATGAAAATCGATAATGTTACACGTATGTCTGCTCTAACTGTAGAAGCAGTTTGAATATCCGGAATGCACCCATTACTCCCTGACATGTGTACTTTATACCAAATTAAAGCCAACTAGTGGCTGTATCTATTACATGTACATGTGAATGGTTCGTTCTGGTGGAGGTAATCACAGATTAAAGTAATTTAGTTTTTACCTTCCATAGGCAACATTTCTCGCTGAAGGAACGGCTGAATAATAAAACTGCTTGTACTCGTCCATCCAAACTTCCGCTGCTCGTTTTGTATTCCTATAACATCAGGGAAGAAATGCACAGTTGGTTATTTCTATAACTGAATCCATTAGTGTAATTTCTCATATTTCTCCTATAAATCAATGAATACAAGGTGCAATGCATAAGGTTGAAATAACCATGCCTGTTTATTGAGCACACCTCGGTAGATCTGATTGATTTAATGGAGTTTGCATCTCACGGCTTATTCAAAAAGTATATGATAGTGAATGGCATCAAGTGTAAAAGGTGAATGGCATCAAGTGTAAAAATATACTCAGCAACGGGATTGATTGTTTATGGACTAGTACACACATTAAAAAGTGTTTTACATAAATATTTTGCGTAATTCTGGTCTCGAATTTAATTTCATCTAAAAAGGAAATACACTTGCCAAACAATCCCAATCACATTTGCTAAACAAGGACTCTACTACACACCTGCGAAACAATGACCCTAAAACATACCTGGACAATGGTTTAAACACCACCCCCAGAACCCCACCCGCCAAAACACCACCCGCCAAAACACCACCCATCACACCACACATACTGCACGCTCTACAAACAAATGTTATGTCCAAGCCTGAGGAGGCAAGGAAGCATGTCACTATCAGTATTCCAATAATTGATATTTCACAGCATCAACATATGTTGCCAAGCCATCAGTGTAAATAATTCAGCCCTCACTACTGGCCAAGCGCACCTCATCTATCTAGCAGATGACGCTGGAAATTGGCAGGCTGCTATGATTGATATAGTGGCAACTTGACCATAAAACAGGAATATGATATGCCTGCCTGGCCCATAGAAATTGTTTATCGAGCAAACTTACAAAAAACAGTAGGGTGTGTGGGTAAATTGTAAACTATAATTAAAGGACAGAATAATACCTGAAGCTTTGCACAAATGGAACAAGAAAATGATATTTAAAACACAAAATGCAATCTGAAGTGGTCTTGGTCTTGTACCATTTCATTAAATATTGCAAGTTGACTTGCTCAACAAGTAAAACAGTGCACATTTTTAACATCCTTGAAGATTCGCTGAAATTATTAATGTGAACAACTCGTAGAGGGCTTCTGCTGATCAAAAAATTACGCTTAAAATAATGTTCAAGAATTGTAAACACTAGCCTATAAGTAAACATGCAAGTCAAAAGATGTAGATATATACACACATGTACCACCAAAATATCCACAGGAAATTTACTCTTCATTTAGTTTGTGGAATAGCAAAAGTCAACTGACAAATTACAGCCAACATTATTCATCATTGATAACATACAACATTCACATTTTAAAGTAAACTGTATATAATAATGCCTAGAATCAACACATTAAGTAATACCCAATTTTATTTTTTTACAGTTGATACAGACCTGTTAACGTAGAAAAGGGGAAAATATTGTCATTATTCTGTCTATTGAAACAGACACACTATACATGTAAAATCACTTCAGTCCTGACATCTGTATACTGCATGTGAATTTGTACACTCTCAGATTTCGTATCTAAACACCCAAGAGCTTTAGAATGGTATAAGGTTCCTATATACATGTACATGTATGTGCATGTGTAATGATACGAGCCATTTCCTATCCGTTCATTTCTTTAACACTTGATCTGTCCACTACAAAAGCTTCCTGCGTATGCTGGTAGTTTTATGCATTTAGCCATAGTTAGTGGATTGTTGGTGGATTGCTATGTACAGCAAACAATGGCAATTAAGATATGTTGACGAATCCCAGACATGTAGGGCGTATCACTAATTACCCAGCTCAGTGCCACCATTGTCTGGACAATTAGGTGTTCTTTTTCCCCCTAATTGGATATTCAATACCCTACCTTTAAATTCCTGATTTGTGTCCCCAATCCCGCCGCATTAAAAAACAAAAAATTCAAATTGCTGCATATACGCAATGATGTATTGCGATCCTATGATGTACCTTCATGTACCATGAATATCACGATTCTACTCCGTTCTACTATGATCTACTGCATTCTCAATAAGTATCTTGTACGTCTTTCACTACGATTGTCTACGTTGCTGTTACGATCAAGGCATTCTCACTACAATCTACTATGATGTCACTACACTGTACAATGCTACTACGCACTGAAGACGCCCATAAACGATGGGTCACGTATTGAGGTCGTAATGATCGCAGTAGATGCGCAGTACATGTAGATGCTTAGTGGATGCTTAGTAGATGCTTAGTAGATGCTTAGTAGATGCGTACTGATTACGCAGACAAATCGGTGGCGTTGTTACTGTGTATATCAACAATCATCATGACCATCACGATTTCGTGTTGCTGTTGATGCGTACACGCTATGTCAATGTCGCTCTTACGGCAATCTTACGATGTCTTGCACTTTTACGTTGTATGGGGTCTCCCTATGATTTGGCCATTTTCCTAAATTGTGATAAGCGCAGCGGCATCAGGGACACAAATCGTGGAGGTGTGACAGGGGCTTTAACTTTAGTACTGCCTCATTTCTTTTTGCAAAATGAAAAAGCATTAGTGTAGTCATGGAGATAAGAAAATACACTACAGTCCTGCCATGAAAAAATTACTGTCGTTAGTGACAGAGAAAGGGGTAGGATAATGATATCATCAATCTCATGTTGTTTTTTGTTATTCGTCATGAAATGTCCGTTTCGTTAATCTGAGCCGTTTATTATTATTAATTTTTGGTATTGAAACCAAGGATTCTTCGAAAGTGAATTTAATCACTATAGCTCGTAAGCCTGAAGAAACCCATTGAAGATAGAACTGATGACTATTATTACTATTTACATCCAATAGCACCATTGGGGCGCAGACTGCCAGAAATACCGGGGAAATGCCCCTTCAGTTTCACGATAAGCATTCTGGGTTCTTTAACGTGCAATGTCCCACGGGACCTACGGCTTTACGTCCCATCCGAATTATTTTATAAAATCGCAACCTCAAGGGTACAGAAATTAACTCACAGGGTTTAACTAAGGTTAAACTTAGAACACAATTGATTTTTCTGGGGAGGAGTTTTATCTCCAGCTTTAGATTTGCTACTTCATATGAACACACCCTTAGAGAGATCCGTTCGCAGCTCCGTGCAAACATTGTATTTGAATGGAGCAGTTGCCTGGCTTTGACGTCAGTCAAAGTTCAACATGATAAAAGTTGCAAAAACGAACATTGATACCCCCATTTCAAAATACGCTGGCCAAAACTTGGTAAAAAAAAACACCAACTACATCTTGACTGATAATCACAGATCTACAGATGATAGATGCAACATCATCAGAGCACTGCCTATAGCAACATTGACACTATCTTTTTTAGGATTAAATTATTTCCAAGCCTTCAGGGGGACTGAGCGTAATAGTGGATTGATTACACAGGTGTCACATCAATAGGAAGATATATACAGCTCATTATAGCCACTGAAATGTCATTAAGACTGCATGAGCAAACAACAGTTCATGCCGTTCATATGAGGTAGCATATCTGGAGGTTTTAAAGGCTTAACAGGTTTAGCAGATTCAGATTTAATACTGCTGAATGCTTACAACCGAGTTGCAAACAAAAGACTGCACAAATTAACCGACATGAGAACAGGTTAAATTTGTGAGGTGTAAAAATAAACCTACATGAGAACAGGTTCAATTTGTGAGGTGTAAATATAAACCTACATGAGAACAGGTTCAATTTGTGAGGTGTAAATATAAACCTACATGTACATGAGAACAGGTTCAATTTGTGAGGTGTAAAAATAAACCTACATGAGAACAGGTTCAATTTGTGAGGTGCAACTGACCGCAAGGTACAACTCCCTATAGCTCCACAGTTTCGTCATTATTTAGAACAGAACTGGGGTTTTACATGTTAGTGTATTTAAACTGTTTTAGGGACAAACCAAACCATTAGCTTGCACAGGCACACTTTTACAAAATTTCAATTTGATATGACGGGCTGTAGAAAATTCAAGTTGCCTCGACTGGGAATCGAACCACAGATCATCGGAGTCCAACAGCCTTCAATTTGCCACTACAGTATTTTCAACCAACAATGTATGGTGAATAAGCGAATACTGAGATTTCAGAATACATTAATACAACACAACTGATACATGTATCACATTTGTTGTTACATGTACACATGTAGGTCATCCCATTTTAATTCTATGGTCCTCATATTTTTTACCATTTTGAAGGACTGCAGTAGGGTCAGTTTGAAAAAAAAAAATCAAGAACAAAATGCTGCTACTGAATATGAATGTAATAAAATTACAAATGTATGTATGTATCTTGTTTTAGGATAACATAAAATATGCCACAAAACATAAATAAACTTACCTTTGGTAATTTGTTTTAAGTGAACCTTAAATTTATCACTTCTGTGCAAAGTGTGCTCAGGCATATTGGCTTATTGTGATTAGATTTTTAAAATGTTGGTTGTTGACCTTCTGGAACTCAGACATGATGACACCCAAACAGACAGATAAACAAACAAACGAACAATTAGATGGCAGGAATCATTATTAATAGTAAGACCTTCATTGCCCATAACTAAACTCCCATGGATGTACGTGGATGTACTGTATGACACACGGCAATACTTATATGACCAAATTGTATACTGACTAAACATAGACTAAACATACAGTGTGTAGGCATGCATTATTGTGTACAGTAGTTGTTTACCTTGCAAACACATTACCACTGCCTCCAGGGAATGTGTATGGGTGCTGTTTGCGAAACACATGTCCCACCCGGCTGCATGGTATGATCTCCAGGGTTCCCCCACACTGCCACACACGGAATGATATTTCTGTGTGAAGGGGAGAGGAAAAATATCACCGTAGCCAACAAAAAGAACAAGCTAGCAAAAACAACCGTGTTTGGGTCAGTTAATTAAATTAGGAGCAATATGAAACAATCTTGTGCAGAGATTGAATTATTTTGTCATTGGGAATGGTGTAGAGGTACATGTACAATATACATTGACTCCTAAAAACAAAAAAATGTACATGTACCACTTGTCTGTAGGGTAGTGTGCAGTCAGGATCTTTCCTGAAACATTTGTTGTATTTATTTGGTGCCTTCATGGGCCCGGCCATCTTAATTTTGTAATATTATTTATAAATGTCCAACTTATAAATATGTTAATAATGGGTCGTTCCATAATGGCTTGCTATTTTATTACAGTATTGATAACAATATTCATTCATACATGTATATGATTTCTATTGTAAGTTTAATTTGTTGTTCTTTGGCTAACATGTGCTAGTTTTAATCACTATTATAATTGTAAAGTACATTCAGCAACAACAAACCTACCAGCTAATTTATATATATGCTGTATGAGTATGTTGGAAAGCTATTTGGTCAAAAAGTTTTCATCTTCTTAAAACAAAATACTAGGTTTTAATGTGTGTAAACTTCCCCGACAAGTGACTTATTTTCAGAGACAAGTCACATTTAATATTGCTTTTAATAATATTCAAAACTAATTATGATGGGTTCATATTCCCAGCCTCTAAGATAGCAACCATGTAATGGTTTTGGCTGTATAAATCCCAGGAGCTCCATTAAATATTAAGAATATTTTTTATAGACACTCAAAGAAGAAGCCAGAACATTACACAAGTCATAGATCAAACCATTACACATGGGACAACAAAGGGGAGGAGGATACTGCAAAGCAGTTTAATATTGGGTTTTTTATGAATTTTATTTTTCTGTTTTATTTCTGAAGAAAGAAATTTCTTAAAAACAAAAGAAAAATCAATGTAATAATAATTATCCTCAAAAAAAAAAAGCTGCAAGTAAATAATGTAAGAAAATGATTCAGAATTGTATAATATTTTTTGGCAGGGTGTAGCGCAGCCAAACCATTTTGCATTCAGTTTGAAAGTTCCTGGCAAAATATGAACAACCTTTTTGTTAGTGGAACTCTCTAAGTGAGATAAAATGAAATCTATATACATAAAGGGCAAACCCTGTAAATGTATGAATGCTCTGAACTCAGAAACCATAACATATAGACCCTTAGCACCATACATATTCTGAATCACCATGACCTCAGGGTGGTTCTGAATAAAAAATTAAAAAAAGAGACACTGATGTGTTTTATAACCCGGGCGGCGCCGGGTTACCCCCGCTAGTATGCTATAAAATAAAAGTAGTTTTGGGCAGGCATACTTTTGTACTATTGATTTCAGCCAACCAGATGGTTAGGTTATTTTCAGGTCAAACTACATAATGTGACAACATGAGTGGATAGTTGAGAGTAATTATTAACTTTTCCAGGAATATGCAAAGAAAATATTGTCTGCTGAAAAAATGCATACAGTGTACATGTACACTGTACATGTATTCTCTAACTTGAAGATTTTGCATTTTGCATCAATACTACTTTAAACCTCCCGTTTGTACACGATTTTGTTATTTTAATTGCGTGTTTTCGAATATGTTATAGACATCTAATGGAAGACTTTGAAATTGTTATTTGGCATGAAGTAAATGTGTCATAATAAAAACCACTGTCATAATAAAAACCACTATCACCAGACCTAAGTAAAAACTAAGAGTAATATTAGGTTCACTTTGGTTTTAATACTCGTGTACTGTGTATGCACAGCTAGCTATCTACAGTATACATGTACATTATGGTTTGTGCCAATTAGTAATAGTTTATTCCACCAAAAGATTATGATTAAAATAGATTACTTGTAGAGCTGTGCTGCCTGCAAAGACTACCATTGAAACTAACCTCATTTCTGGTGTTATTTTATTCTAGCTGTGTGTGTATGTATTGTCATGCTTATTATTTGTGATGGTCATTGTTAATTTGGTTTTGATTTCCTTTTTATAACTACATGTACATGTAGTTCAATTGACTATTTGTTGGCATTTCGAAATCGTTTTGATACAATATTTTAGAAATGGCTTGAAGTTTGTTAATAGACATCACTTTTGTTCTTAAATTGTGGGTAGTAAAGAAATTACCTAAATTTTCGCCTCCCCAAACATCCATCATCATGTCGTACTTTCCCGACTCCTCAAACCATTGCTTGGAAATTGCAAATAATCCACCCGCTATCATTGGTGTCCTGAATAATAAAACAAACATTTGAAGTTTGAATGTAAACACAATGGCCTACCACCGCAAAATTGTAACGCACCCCGCCACCACACAACGCACCCCGCCACCACACAACGCACCCTGGCACGCAGAATCCCCCCCTGCCATGCAGAACGCACCCCGCCACCACAGAACACACCTGACCACAGCACCACCCACAGCACCACCCACAGCACCACCCACAGCACCACCCACAGCACGAACCAACCACACCACACACAATGCAACATAACACAAACCACTTAATACATTACAACATCATACCACACCACTACACAACACCCACAACACCACACAACACCCATAACACCACACAACAATGGCAGACCACACTACACAACATACTTAACCAAACATCACACAACAAAAAAACAACATAAACAACATACATGTAAAACAACATAAAACAACCAACACAACTTTATCACTACTGGCAGATCTTAATGGCCACTCAAGGTGGAGGCAGTAAATTATAGGACCCCCCAAGGGTGCTTATCCTCAGCAAGAAAACTGGGCACTCAGTTCTGAAGCACAGAATGCAACAACCCATTACAAAGTGAGGCAGGTTTCCCCAACACATGTTTGTAAACTGAATAGAAACGGTCTCCCATCCAGGATGTACTTGTAGCCCGCAGGTTGCTATGTCAGCATTTACCGATCCATTATAGTCCTATCATCGGTGAAGCTAAGGGGATTGGTAATGGCAGCATACAGCTGTATCAAATACGATACATGTACATGTATGCACACAAGTACACTTGCGCCGAGATTGATACACCTCTCATATGGGTGCGTCATATGACTGAGGTAACAAATTGAAAACATTTATAGTCTAGCTGTAACGCAGCAGGGATTCCCTCCGAGTTAAAACCAATCCCTTGTGTAAAAACGCCTTACGACTTCTTGAGCCCGCCCTCACCTTACAGGCGCAATGGGATTGGACTTCCTCTGTAATCTTTCTTCAGGCGTCATGTAATCCCACTTAAAGACAAGATTCCAATCAAATCCACCCTTCAAGTCAGCTGAAGCAGCTACATAGTGGAAGTTGTCCATGTTGATGACATCTATGATGGGACTGACTACTGCTTTGTAGCTCTGCAGACGAGAGAAAGAGGAGACAATGCCAAACAGAATTTATTAACAAATTTGTAGGATTTATGTGTGGTTTGGCAACAAAGACAATTGTGTTTTGAAAACAACCAAAGACAATTGTGTTTGGAAACAACCAAACACATGTCCATGATGATCACTTTGTTGTAGACAAGAAAATACAATGTAACAATGTGGGTTTTGTTCATGCCATATATCATTTTAAAGCTTGTACTAATTACAAGGGCAAACATACAAAATTTTTGATCCAATATTTCTGAAAGTCTGAAATCGGACTGGACATCTTTAACATTGATCCAAAACTCATTCAGTACTCATGCTTACAATAGACTTGTTCACTCAAACATGCAGTAAGCACCTACTGTATATTGCGAACAGTTTATTTAGCTTACCACAAGGATCAACTGTAAATGCAGTGTACTAGTACCCTGCACGTTCAGTGTACATGCAAGATCGATTTGTAAACGCAGTCTACTAGACACTGCGTGCACGTTTGTCTGTACATCTTGTAGATTTTGGGGCATTTATACTTGATCTGATCCATCTTTTTATAGCAGAAACTCGTCACATTGTGTCAATAGTAAAAGTTGACAAAGTGAGCTATGTTTAGCAGTATTAATATTCTTTATACTTATAGTGCATGTGTGCACAATATTTCATGATCTAGCAACTTTGTTGGTTATAAATTCACATAATCATGACAAGGGTTGTGCTCAGACCCAATCATGGGATCTGCATTTGCCTAGCGCATTGACACTAACTGCTGAGTTGATTTCATGAGTGGAGTCTTGCATATGTATGGTAGGTAAAACACTGGAGTCTCTATATGGGTGTACAATGTATATTGATTAACAGTAACATATGAATACATGTATGTGACCCATCATTACGACATGAGGATAAAGTCACAGATTCAGAAAATTACGTTTTTGGTATTCAGCAGAAACTGACCTTTCTGATACCTGTACCACTTGGGGGTTGGATAATCAGTAGTGCCTATAGTACATGTACATGTATACACGACAGAGCTTGTCTAAGACAAGAAGTCTACTATGAATTTAAATCATAACTGCCTGAAAACTGAACTCAATAGTACAACACAGGAAAAGAAATGTCCGAGTCTGTAAAAGTATCTTTTCTGATCTTCTAAATGAGGATATAATTTTAGAAAATGGTAGAATGAAAGTTTACCAACTTAATAAATTGTCAAAAATGTAATTACTCCTTAAAATTCTGACATTCAAAAGTGAAAAATACCATTAGTTCCGTGGCAAAAGGTCAGGTCAGATATAAAACTATTTGAAACGTATCTTTCATGAATGTTTGTGACCTACTCTGCAAAAATGAGTCTTATTTTAAAGTGCAATACCAGCTTTATTTTGATATGTTGGACACCTATTGCCCTTTGTTGTTCAAAAGTTATGATCTTCTGAACAAATACCGGTACTAGCTTTTATAATATAATGTGAGTAAATCCTTAGATAAATTATAACATAACTCAAATAAAGGTTTCATGATATGCGACTTATTTTTGCAGAGCAATTATTTTCTTTCTAATATTGAGACAGTAGACAGTGTTTTCTCAGGCATTCCAACCATATCATAGACCAAGAGTAATTGTGGTTTGACTGGTATTCCAGTCATTTTCATGGAATGGAAATTAATGGCTTCAACAAACCGCATTGAAACACTAACACGGTATAATATTACTGTCATTACTAGCCTAGGGTTCACCTACAGTATATATATTAGCATTGGGATTTGTTTTATTTGTCTGGCTTCAGACATTCTGATAAACATGTACCAAGTCATTGACCTACACCTGGGCCTGAATGGCTTTGGTAATTGACCAATGGGATCACAATGACAGTGTGCACTACACAATAAAAAAACATTGCATTGTTTAGTAGCTTACAACAAATGTACATTGTGACTTTTTTGGCAGTATACTGGTAGTTTATTTGGGATTCGACTTATCAAAGTGCGCAATTAACTGCAGTTTTACTTTACATTTTAAAAACGTTATACCATGGCACAGAATAGGGAAACAACCTTCAGAGATTTATATCAAACAGCAGTGTCTGCGGGTAGTTTAACCCTCTAGAGACTATAATATCCACAGACAGGCCAGGTGTCGAAATAGGCGATGGTTGCTGTATTCAATAGTACTTAAAATTTGCCATTATTTTCCCACATGGCCAGGCGCAGATTAACGCACAGGCTGGCCTAGGCTGCAGCCTAGGGGCCCCACGTGTGTAAGAGCCTAGGGGCCCCACGTGTGTAAGAGCCTAGGGGCCCCACGTGTGTAAGAGCCTAGGGGCCCCACGTGTGTAAGAG
>JAVCKS010033526.1:0-11981 GCA_032273685.1 Pteraster tesselatus | reverse complement strand
TATTTCTGCAAAATTGGAAAACAGAGTTACTGAGTTACAAAGCTACATTATTGCATATGTTTAACATGGTGTTTTAAAAACAACAAAAATGGCATGTGCTTTTCCAACATGTTATGCCATTGTAAAATCTCGGAATTGTATTGTACGCCTTATTGTAAAATTAGTGATTTCATCGCGCTATAACTTATACACAACCCCAGACATTACCTGAACTAACAAAAAACATAAACCAAATCAAACTTAAGGCATTGTGAAGACGAGATTTAGGTTTTCTACAAAAGGCCTATACATACAAAAAAACATTTTAAATACATGTCCTATAGTAAGAACTCTAATTGCGATTGAAATGGTTAAATTCTCAATAGTATTAAACAATGAATTGATATTCCAGTCACACACAAATCACTAGTTTTCATTTTGCGAGCTAACTTAATGGTTTCCACTGGTCTTCTGAGAGTGAAAATCGTTCCAAATGGTGCCGTTTATTACCGGTCGCACCTGGCAAGAACCCCAACGAAATAAACTTTCAGAAAGTGCATCCCATTTAATAATTAAAAAAAGGGAGGTGTGGTCTTTTATTAATACCATTTCACCTGTTGCCGAGAAGTGGCGAACATGACACCGACCATCAATGCTTTTCCTCCCCCCTATACCGGTCCACCGTGGCGCACATAATACGATCACCCCTCACAATACTTGCTCCATCGCACAGAGCGCATATCAGATGTACCCAAGAAATTGCTGAAATGATTTGCGTCACACGCCAGATTTCTTAGCGATACTCTCGAAAGTTGTTGTGCCATTTCAATTTACACAATTTCAGGCAAACACTGATTTTAAAAAGTATAATCCGTGTTTACTTGGACAGAGCACGTCTCGGTTTGTGCCTGTAGGGTGCTAACATTTCGAACGATATCATTACAGCGTCCGAAGTCGCCTAAACGAATATGTGATTCTGTGCAACACCTTAAGGGAGCGAACCGTCAACTAAATATTTTAAGATAATTGCAATCTGAATTTAGACTAAGAAACTTACTGGAATAATTTAAGATTCGCCACTTTGAAATTACACAACAATATCGACGTGAAGTGTTTAATTAGTGATTTGGGGGCTAAACAACACAATTTCAAACTAAATTTCAAAGCACATTGAACGTATAGAGTCGAAAGATTAAATTATATTTCTGTGTAAGGCCTAAGACAATTTTGTTTCATACTGGAAGAGTTTTCTTGATTGGGTTACCAGTTCACCCCACGGACTCGTTTGCATTTTCAGGACGTGTTTATCTCTGGTTGGTCATTGCTGGGCAGTGGATTGGTTATTCCCAAGTGACTTATAGCGAATGTGTTTGCAATGTGAATACATTAGGAGGAATTAGACAAGTCGGTTTCGGGATGAACCTTCTTACTGAATTTCCCTATAGTATAAACTGTGTTCCACTTTCGCTCTCAAGCCAAATCAAACCAATAACTAGAAGCTGATGAAGTTACAGTTTTAGAAGTGGGAGGGAAAACCCCACAAACAAACCAAAAGACTAGAAGTTCGTTAGTTTACAGTTTTAGAAGTGGGAGGGAAAACCCCACAAACAAACCAAAAGACTAGAAGTTCGTTAGTTTACAGTTTTAGAAGTGGGAGGAAAAAACTCAGAAGAAAGCTATAGTGACCAGAAGATGAAGAATTTACAGTTTTAGAAGTGGTAGGGGAAAACCCTCAGAAGAAACCTAGTGACTAGAAGATGATGAAGTTAAAGTACTAGGGAGACCCATGGAAGAAACCAGCGTATAGGAACCGAAGATACAATTCGTGTGTGGATTGGTCAACAGTATTTGAATTCTTGTAATAGTCTCAAACAGTAACGCAACGACAATATCATAATCGTTGTTAGCCTATGAGTTAACAGACAGAACTGTTTTCTAATTTGATGGTTTAAAGTCCGTTTATCATTCATTACACGCGTAGCAATCCAGACCCTATACGAATAGTAAAACGAAAGAAAGAAACGGAAGTCGTGTCGCCAGGCAACAAATAGCCGATATCTCCGTGGAACATTGATCTAATTTAGAGTCACCAGACTAGCAGAGAAAACTATAGCAACGTATATATGTATTTACCTCAAGAGCGCGTAGGTGTTTACATTAATCATGTTGTGAACATTGAGTCCTAAATTAATTTGGGCACAAATTGATTCTGTCTACTCGTACAAAATTACTGTAGAGGTCATGTGGTGGCAAACTGACTCCATAATCGGAATCGTCAGAAAGAGCAGTCTGTTAATATTCTCCTTCATGTTAAAACAATTGTGTTAAAAATTAAACGTGTGTATGTCCATATGTGGTTTTGTCTGCTCATATACGACCAGAGTCGAAGTTCACTATTCGTTGTCAGAATTTGCGACTTATAACTCAAACTGTTCTCTTAATCTCACAGTTAAACTATAAACACCACATTGTACTACCCGATTAATGAATGTGTTTACGGCAGCTAGGCAATAAGTGTGCTGCTAGTGTTTATTTAAACTAAATAGCACAATTGATAGGCCTGTCCGATCTTTTTAGGACATCATCTAAAATTATAGGTGCACATTACTGAGTCGGTAAGGAAGTTTGCTAATAGTTTTAGGCGGGAAGGAGAGGCGGGAAACAGATTATAGATTTCAATAAAAAATATTCTTATTAAAAGTCAATATTTAAAAGAAATATATAAACACGAACGCATGGTGATTGCTTTATATTAATTGCCAGTTATTTATTGTTTGGAAATTAAGGTTTTAGAAGAGGTAAACATGACGTCAGTTTAGCGATAATCGGTTAGTGGTTTAGATAAGCAGTGATTTCTATTTTAATGGTTACCTATTAAGAGCCATATATTATCGTCTGCGTGATCGTGAAAGCAAACAGATTGGCGATTTCAAGTGGGTTTTCAGAGACCGTGTGGACTTAGAAATGCTCACTCGAGCAGACATTCGCTAAACTTAAACATCATAATAAGGAACGGCGATATCGGTACCACAAGTGGGCTAGCAGTTGGCACGTTCTCAGGCAAGCATTTGGCTCGTTCTCAGGGTGTGAACCGCCGCTCCCCCCACACACACACACACAATAATATTGGCAGTGTGTTTGGTTTAATGACGTAATTGCGATTGTCATAGCCGTACCGACAGCCGCAAAGATTTAATGAACCCTGGCTACAGCAAAACGATACCAGAGATGAGTTACTGATCTTAACATACGTCTTACGGTACTGGCCTCGGAATTTAATGAGATCCCACGAGGTCTGAGACTACGATGGTATACTGTTAGTACTTTCATACCCCATTGATGTAATTATTTTAGTCCATGACTATGAATAACTAAATCACATTTTCTTCAAGATGTTTTACAACGGTGTACCGCAATGCATGTTTTAAACAAAAGAACAGAAAAAAATTGCACCGCTACTCTACTTGTACGTTGCTACGAATTCCTGTTCACGTTTTTTTTTATTACCGGTATAAATGCGCTCGGGTTCTTCGGTATCACGTGTTCTACAAATTTTGCGTTTTCTCAAAATTCGATTCAGCTTTCGAATCTCTTAATGATCTCTTTGAAATCAAAGTAATTATGAAACAGTACATAACCTTCTTCGTGGGCAATACAGGCCCCATGTTGTCAGTGCACTACTTATGTTTTTTGTTGTCAAAATACATGCCGCGTAAAAATATATGCAGGAATAATTGTGTGGAACCCACCGGCCGTTTTTGCCAGAGTCGCTGTTGCTTCCAAGCATGTGGAAATCTAAAATGGTAGTGTAGAGGGGGTTCGCGTTGGACCGTATGCAAACGCGTAAGTCCTTCCCCTCCCTCCCCCATCCCCATCCCCATCCCCATCCCTCTCCCCTCCCTCTCCCTCATCCCTCATCCCTCCTCTCCTCTTCCCAGTTATGAAAGCAATCAGCGACCTCCTCGATTATTACGTGTGATGTCACGCACCCATATGAAATTTCCAGCATTAAACCTGCATGCACGCGCTTGACTGAGCACCACGTTACAAACCAATGATTATTACACGAGTGAACGCTTGTTCGTATTTATTGGGGTGGAATTTTAAAAGACTGGCAATATTATACGACATAGTTGCCAACATGCGAAAAGAATACAATGGCACAGTGGACTAAATATTGTCACGTTGGCAGCTATGTTATTAAAGGCAGAATCGCACGGTCGTCGCGCAGTGCCCCCAGAAATAGATTGGCTAGCCTCGTAACAGTCGTACATTGTGTGCAAGAATTGTGCCCTCAATGCATGTCCGAAACGTTGAGAAATAATGCACAGATCTTTCCAAAAGAGATTACAAACGATACATGGTAGTTACCCGCAAACGTAGCCAATTCAATATCTTGTGCCACGACTATTTCTCCAGGAGGAATTTCAATGAATGCTTCTGCATTATACCTCCCAGAAAATACAAGCAATCGAGCTTATTTTATAGACAATATTACCAAGAAACCGTTCCAATCTAAACATTTAAATTTCAAATATTATACACATGTTATTAATATCTCGCAGCAGCAGCATTAGATCTCCAAAATCCACAGAATGATTGCCTGCGTGCTACTGGCTTCTAGTCTGCAATTTGACTCACACAAACACACTTTCTCGCCTCCGATCATCAAAAAAAATGTCTAAGATCTTGCACGTATTTACACACGTCGTGTCACGTACGGGGTATTACGGTTTCTTCATCAAGGACGGGGTCTCGGCCTATAGCCGAGGTGATATGATGGGGCCGGCCGGCGGCGGCGGCGGCAACTCTTCAAAATCAACCCTGACAACTGGTTGACACTGCGTTTGCTTTGGACGAGGCAACGCAACGCCAGAGATGTTTTTGTCTATTTACATCTCGTACACTGTGCACATAGCGTGTGGAAGCGTTATATTATGCGGCAAGGGATGGTGTCCTGTTTAGATTCCGATCGATTACGGCTTATTAACCTCCCTGAGTTTCGTTGTCTTGGGTCGGCGGCAGGTCGACATGTCGGCGACATGATGGTCTTTGCATGGTACAGGTGGTACACCGACACCTACAGAGACACTGTTGGGTTTAATTGAACAGCGGCCATCTTGTGAGCCAGAACTTTCTCATAATAAGACAGGCAATACTTAAACCCTATTGAATATCAGCCATCTTGGGGGCCAGACCTTTCTTACACACAATGAGATGGGCAATACCTCAGATCCTATTGAACATCGTTCATTTCTGTGGGCGGATCCTTCTCACAATAAGATAGGTAAATACCTTAGACCCTATTGGATATCAGCCATCTTGTGGAGCAAGCATTTGCTATAATAATACAAAGGTCCAACCACAGATTGGGGTGTAGTCATGTAGATGTAACATTCACTTGACTATAAATCTGTTAAATCCGTATATTACAAATGACTTTCCGGTGCGCGGTACGTGGTTTGAAGTCGAAACTACGAATTATCCGAGAGGACTAGTGGAATACCGCTTGTGGGCTGGTGATATTAGAGGCTTGCGCCAGAGGCCACTGTCATATCAGTTAATTGGTTTGCCTAGCAAGGCACCCGTCTATAAATATATTACCTAGGTAACATCGCTGAAAAAACCCAAAACATAAATATAAATTTACTTGGTCACAGTGCGCGGCTTTGAGCCCCCCATTCGAAATAATCACAAGAACTGCAGGTTCTTATTTACTTTTGGTAAATCGTACTACATTGTATATGTACTTCTCGTAAACGGATGAGTGGATTTAGCCTGTTCATCTTCACCTTAGGTTCATCTTGGCAAATTAGCAAACGGCTTACATGGGGAATTTATTATGGATACACCATTGGAAGTATTTTTGCAAAATTGGAGGTAATAATAATTTGGAAATTGGAATTTATCTTAAATATTTTTTTCACACGGACAAACTTTGAAAACAGTTTTAAAAGTAAGTGTTTATTAACGAAAAAACTACCACCACGTTCAACAATATGCGATATTTGCGAGAAAAAAAAATCTGATTTTCAATTTTGTAGCAATGCTTCCATATGGATGTTAATTTATTCAGACAGCGATTTAGTAATGAAGAGACTTGATCCTCTCCAAACATTTTAAACTTGGAAGAATATAAATAAGGACTCACATACTCACCTAAGAGAAACTTGACCGCATCATGTCTTGAGGACAAACCTCTCTTCGACAATTAAACCTCATCGGCCCCTCAATATTCTTGAGCCAAGAGATGAGTGGCGACGTCACTGACACGGGGTGTTAAACAACAAGATGAATTTAATTGCAAATGACAATTGGCTACTAAATTAGTATAAGTGTAATTTTATAGTTATTTCGGAAGTGTTTCGAGAAAACATACTCTAGATCTTGAACTTCAAATATTGGCAGTGTGACGTCAAATCTATAGATTGACTTCTAGACTGGAAATAGGATCGTGACGCAGCGGTGCCTAGAGAGAGGCGAGCAAACACACACACTCGTATATCAAAGCGAAAGACTTTTAGAGTTAAACAAACGGACCGCACTTCAATTAATCTCGTAAATAAGACACCGAATCTTTTACTATTTAAACTAAGAATCGTTGAACGAACCGGAGGCTCAACGGGAGAATATGTCTTCTTTGTTCAAACACCTTTGGCAGTTGACAATTAACCGATTAATTTCAGACAACAACCCTTCACCAATAAAAAGAAAATCCCGCGAGCTAATTGTGACACTTCAGTTACCCCTTAGTAAATATATTATTTGACTCGGGAAATGTAAATCGAGGCTGATGCTGACTGTATACATTTGATAGCTTAATTATCACTTTTACTATTTATAATTTAAAATGTTATTGCCGTCTACCGATCATTGTTTACTCTGTGGAAACTCGATTGCTTAAAAAATGTTGCCAGTTTTGTTGGAAAGAATGCGTCTTTACTGAGCAATTTCGACATCGCCAATCAGTTATGCCCGATTTAAGACAAGATTCGATGCACCCCCCCCCCGTTCCACCTCCCCCTTCCCCTTCCCCTTCCCCCTCCCCCTCCCCCACCCCTCCCCCTCCCCCTCCCCTCCCCCACCCCGGTTTAACCTCTACACACTCATGGACTACCGGTTCGGCCGGAGTAAAAGCTTCTTTTGAGATGAATAGTAACCATGGCAACGATCACATCGTAAATTACCTTCTACGTGGCCGGCAATATAAATTTAAGTGTTGGTATGCAGTCGCGTCATCATCGGTAATGTACAGCTCAGTAGGCCTATAGCTGGTAGCCGCGCTCTGTGTGGTTCGGTTGCTAATAATGACTGCCAGCGGCGCCCAATCTACGACCCCACCACGTAACTGGTAGTTGTAGGAATCCTGCATATTGGCATTATTGCCCGCACATCGACGCCCTCACCCAATCCGTACGGTTCAAACACAGATACTTCACTATTTATGCTGCTTTGACATTCGGAAGAGCTAATGTGTTTTGCCATTCGATTTAGAGTGTGCGGATAATGCATAATTTATAGTTAGCCTGCGGTGTGCATTTTATTTCAGAGAATTTGGAACGCCGACATAATGATTTCTGTAGCTAGAATTCATCCCTGGTCTTGGTCACAGTCAATTTAATAATACACTCACCAGCAACGAAAATGTTACACTATGCATTCACGGCCAGTTGATTTGACTAACGGGTTGAATGCGAAAACACGGTATAAAAGTCTTGCTGTGCCCGCTCGTTTCACCTGTGTTGGCGTTTCAGCTATGCAAAAACACAACACAAAGTCTAGCTTGGCCCGTTCTCTCTCCTCCCTTTTCTTGGCTGTTCCGCATGCCATCGAAAACCGACAACCAGAACAAAGTCTTGTGCTGCCGGTTCAAAACAGCACATTACACTGCTTTATTGAATGCCTGGCCGTATCCTTGCGTGTTGAATCTTTTCCCGATTTGATTGTTGTCATTAATTCGTACATAACTATTTTGTACACGTTGTGGCATAATGAGAATTACTTACAATGGAAATGGGGCACGAACCATTGTTATGGAGGACAATAGTGTCACCATTGAAGCGTATACACATTGATTGTGAGAGTAACGGTGTTAACAAAAACTATGGAACCTAAACCAGGTAACACGCATTCGTGAGAGTATATCACTGTGGCGAGCGCCAAGTCAGGTCAGGTCAAGTCTGTCCCGAGACAGTGGCTCCGTTTCCCATAGCATGAATGGACTGGGAGTATTGCCTACCTCCCCCCTGGATGAGGTCGAGCCCGGACCTCTAGAGTCGAGAATCGGATGCACTAACCACTGTTCCCCCAGTATGGCGAGCATAAGTGACATTTATTGATTTCAAGTTATCTCGAAGTGCATATATATTGGGATTTATATTATTATAGCGATACATGTATCTCGAAATGATTGGATATATCTTGAAACCATAACGTTTAGACAGAGTCAACCAAATACGAAACTGAACAGAAAATAACACGCCTTATAATGCTGCCACCTGGTATATTTAAGGAGAATGTATATATACATGTACATGCATCTCTAATGAAATATCTATATTTCATTCAAACCAGCTCCAAAACCTCAATTTCTCTATTTCTTGAAGTTGGCTCGACATACGTACTCGAGGTGAAGTGCCACATTTTGCTCCGTATGCGCCATGAAGTAGTATGTAGCATTGGACATTTTTGAATAGGATTAGGGTTGGAGTTGAGGTAGCGTTAGATTGTGCGCCCGGGGATCAAAATTTGGCAGGAAAAGAATTTGGAAATACAACGGTTCTTCAACGTTCTAGGGGGGGGGGGGGTATGTTGTGTTACGGCTTCGAACTCTAGTGGAAAAAGTACAGCTCGCCCATCGTTGAGTACTGTTTTTTACTCGTCCATCCAGCAGCCGATGCTACCCTTGTGACAATTATAGTATAAGTCGTCTTTAAAAAAACATACATTTGTATTCAAACAATCAAAGTAGTCCATTATTGCAAAGCCAAGTCACCGATAGATCTTAGCAAATAAAGACCATTTATTATGTTTTTTCCTGCTCAGATATAGAGAAGAAAACCAATGGCTAAAAGGTTGCGATTGTTCACGTGCGTGGCCAGTACAATAGGTATACGCCGTCAAGTTGTATAACCATCTAGTAAATGTAATTATCACCAGGAGTGTGAATAATAAATATTTCACATAAGTGTAAGAATTCTCTGTTATTTTTAAATATATTTTTTTAACGTTAACGTGCATTCATATTTCAGCATGGGTGTGTATTATGAGGGGAAGGAGATACGGTTTGTGAATGGTGGGGAATGGGGAAAACACAATTCACAACCCGGGATTCGAACCAGGGACTCCCAGGGGGATGGCAAGGAAAGCACCCCTGTATAGCTCCTGGACCCCATGTACCCGCTGGGCCCCTGACTCCCTAGGAACCTCAGCTTTGTCCGTCAACAACACGAAATTGAAAGTCTGAAACAAAGAATTGCTAGCCTATATTATACCCCATACAGTTCACGTAGTGTATACTCATTAGTAGGCCGTTTTTATAATGTTATGCAAATTTTATGCAGTTTCTTCACAAGGATGCGGACAAAGATTTTGGGGTTGTCAAGAGCAATCTTCGTGATGAGAGTGCGCATACAATTTGCATAACATTATAAAAACGGCCTATTAAGCAATGTTGCTATTCCCCCATCTTGAACATAATCGTGCTCGTGAGAATTTGAGGAGCGCGCAAGGGGGTGGTCGGAGAATGTACTTTGGGTTTTATTTGGAACCCAGTGAACTCTGGCAGCTCCGCTGACTAAACCGAATACAACCAGATTAGCTGTCCGATGTTGGGTACTGGTATCTTAGCAACCGTATATAGATGGGTCCGTTTAGGCCTACATCGATTGTAGCACACGATGAAGGTCGGAAGGCATCAAAAGTTCATTGATTTCAAATTTCTTTCAGGTGTTTGCAATAATGAAAGCCTTGGCTAGCTACTCGCCTAAAAAAAGGATTTATTTTGTCCCTCCTATAATATTGACCATGACTGTCCCTAATTTCGTTTTCATTTTCTACAATTAACTCCTTATTGTTTTCAATTGGTTGCTATGGTTGCGGGGCCGGATAAAACTTATTTTGGTATAGCGATCGAACTGCGGCAAAATAGAAGCAGATGATTTCGATTTTCACAGCGAATTGGCAAATTCTATTTTAGGCGGGAATAAAATGCCGGCCATTAAGGATCTACCGATTTCATAGCAATTTCCACCTTGAGAAATTAACTGATAGTTCAGTAGGTTTGTCCTTCTTACGAGCTTTGAATTCCATGAATTATAAATGATTACAGGGCCAAATAATTTCTAATTTAAGCCCTGTTGGGATTTTTTGTGTAGTCGCTTGTAAAACTGGAAAAACCCAGCTTCTATAATACGCCTTTAGTTACACAGCAAGTGGTTATTATGCAGTACGTTTAGGCTGAGATTTCGCTCATGAGTTTTAAGACGCCTTAATTTCCCCGCAAGTCTCCCAATTTATGCTGAGTCCAAATCACGAAACTCGCCGAGAGCCTTCTATAATTCATGACCAAAATACGCACCGCTTAAAGGTGACTATGGATTGAATTTTGTTTGTTTAGCTTTCAATCATAACGCTCACTGATAATTTGAATACTAACATACCGATCTTCCTGTGAAATATTTTCTTCTGAAAAAAAGGAAATCGTTTGCGAAAAAAAAAAACAGCCATAAAGGCATCATCTACTTTCGATTCTATCACCAATGGAAATTAACACACAACATGCCTGATAAAATACGAAACGTTCATACGCTGAAATATTCATGATCACCAATTTTGACAAAACTTTTACAGGTTTATTTTACAAAAATAACTAGATGATTGAAAGTGAATGCATTTCATAAACAAATACCTATTCATGCCTTTAAACACAGTAATCCCATCAGAAGTTCTTCAGGTAAACAATGAACTGTCCTGAAATTGAAAATATTGCCCGGGGTGGCGGAAGTTGGGAATAGAAAGATTCTTCCTCTTAAGTTCATTGCCGATGATAGCCCCAATACACCTTAATTATTCCACGGATGACTAAAACGACCAGGGCATTACTGGCATAAGTAGAGTGGCGCCTGCGCTTAATGATAGAGCTAGGCGAATCATCGAAATTAGCAATTGGAAAGCGTCAAAGCAAACATCGATATAAGTGTATACATCACTCAGTTAATGGGCTAGACGAGAATCGTAGCACTGCAGGTATGGCTGATTAGCGGGGTCAAAATGTCACCGAGGTTGTAACAAACCTGAGAAAGTGAGAGAGCGACTAAAGTTCACTTTTGTTGAAATTATCGCTGACAACCTCCGCTCGTGTCGCGTTTTGTGCAAACGTGGTTTTTCCTTTGGTATAAAAAATATTACATT
Source organism: Pteraster tesselatus (assembly GCA_032273685.1). Lineage (NCBI taxonomy): Eukaryota > Metazoa > Echinodermata > Asteroidea > Velatida > Pterasteridae > Pteraster > Pteraster tesselatus. Next base: position 590 of record JAVCKS010033526.1, on the reverse strand, counting down.
ATTTTGTAACCTCTGTAAGCCTGACGATACTTTACCCTGAAATTGAATTAAATATATACCCTGCTTGCATTATCCCAGACCCATCTAAGGGTACCCTTTAGCACATGATTATAGCCCATAAATTATACCCGTCCGAAACTCTGCGCCCATCATCCCAGGCCCGTCCGAAACCCTGCGCCTATTATCAGGAAACAGTCCAAACCCTGTACCCATTAGCCAAGAGCCCACCCCTGTACCCATTAGCCAAGAGCCCACCCCTGTACCCATTAGCCAAGAGCCAACCCCTATACCCATTACTTATATATACATCTACATGTACATTAGATCATGTTTTTACACGACCTGGTTGCTACGGAACGTGTCTTTCCCGCCTCCACGTTTAGCTTATTCGATCATCATTGTAATATTAGAATGCGATGGTGTGCGGCGCTAGAACTTTAGTCTTATTGTAGTCATCATGCATTCCCAATGACATTTGCAAATGCAATGTAAATACGGTGTACTAATAATGAACAACATAATCCCATGTCTCACGTTAGCTTCGGGCACACGCCCTCTTTTGTTTTCCCTAAAAAGAAAAAGAAAAAGAA
>JAVCKS010033504.1:1632-11986 GCA_032273685.1 Pteraster tesselatus | reverse complement strand
AGGTAGGGGGAGGGCTGGGTGAGGTAGGGGGAGGGCTGGGTGAGGTAGGGGGAGGGCTGGGTGAGGTAGGGGGAGGGCTGGGTGAGGTAGGGGGAGGGTGAGGTGGGGGAGGGTGGGGTGAGGGAGTGGGAGGGTGGGGTGAGGTAGGAGGAGGGTGGGGGAGGGTGGGGTGAGGAAGGGTAGGGTGGGGTGAGGAAGGGGAGTGTGGGGTGAGGAAGGGGATTGTGGGGTGATGAAGGGGATTGTGGGGTGTGGGATTTTATATGCTTGTGTCGAGAATATATAACAGGATAAATAAGTTTTCCTGACGCAAGTATATAAAATATAATGGAGACAGCGGCACCTACCACTAGTCAGTGTTTGTTTGAGTGTCAAATCCCCACCTGGGTAACCTTTGGATATCTGCCTCGAGGCACGTACACCAAGTACATATTGACGAAAACACCTTGGTGAACAGGCAAAAACTTGTATGACTCATGTTTAAACAAATGAATTTTGTCCATTCATGAGAGAAAAATCATTTCACAAATTGCACAAAAGTCACATTGGGACAATGTATTTGTAGTCCACAGTCATCTGAAAGGGATCAACTTCCTCTAAATTCTGAAACCAATGTGACAAATACAGTTACAGAAAAAAAAAGGAAAAAAACAAGGTTCATAGTCTTAATATCTAATAGAGATTCACAAATGGTTTTTGAACCTTTGTTCCATTCACTATTAAAGTTTTTATCAATAAACAAAGGGAAAATGAATGAATTCAAAGACACAATGCGAATAAGTTTTCAAGCTTAGTGCAGGTGTGCAAGATGATGAATAGGCTAAGTCTGTGGCTAACAACCAAACTCAAAATCGATTCTTTTCAGAAGAACAGAATATACGATCGCATATTTGATATCCGCAAACTCGGCCCCTCCGCAGGGTTTAACATCTTTAGAAATGATTAGCGGTACCTCAAAGCGACACTATCGTAAAGAACATTCTGTTGGAAGTACCATACAATCACGACCATACCACGTTCTGATTTGCCCTACTCCAAAATGAGGAAAAACAAGTAGAATCCTCTGTCGATTGGTAGCAGTGAAATTGAAGTTTTTTTAATAGCCTTTTGTTTGCAAAGACTACAATCCGTGTATTATGACCAAAATAGGGCACCTCACTATTAGCCTGACGATAGTGACTCTTTAAAGCCACACATACCAGAAAGACGATCGTAGTTTTGCAGTAATATTATATGCTATTTTTATTTCCTGGAAAATTTTGAAAAGCAGAATTTGGTAAATAAACATCTGCATTAGTAATGCTCATCAGGAGAAAAATTTACTTTGTGGTCGAAATCCGTTCATGTGTCCTCGAGACTTTTGTCCTCTGGGGGTTTTGTTAGCAGCTTTCCCACATTTAAAAAAACTAATTGGACATCGGCATGACAGACAAGCAGAATGGCTTGTTTAATCACGACGAACAAACTGTGATTTACCTAATTGAATGTTCAGTGGCCTTGGAGTACCAATAATTTCACCATTTAACTTTCATCCTATGATTAGGGTGGCCGACCGTCTGTGGAAGTTCACACTTGCGTATTATATACCAAACTCTCATAACAAAGAGGCTAGGAACAGAATTTTTTTTTTAAAACACCACTGCATTGAATTAAAAAGTGTATATTCAGAATTTTCTGGTAATTAAAAGTAACAGTGGTCTTTTACATCTGGAGTTTCCTTGTTTACAAAAGGAACTTTTTATACTATTTCAGCCATTTTAGTTTAATTACCAGTACATGAGTCTACTATAGCAGTAGTATAAAACATGTTACACAGTGTTTCCTTACAAAACAATAACCCATTGTTTTATACTTGCAGTGATTATAATATTCCTATTGTTGGTTACCCTTTGCTTTTCACTCCTAGTGAATTTGTAAAATTGTTCTAAGAAAAAAAAACAGCTTCCAATGCTTGCGAGTTGCTTGATGGGGCCAGGGTAAATTAATACACCGTGGCTAGCATTACATGGTCGATTTATACCGTGGACAGCATTACCATAGTTGGTTACCGTGGACAGCGTTACCATAGTTGGTTACCGTGGACAGGTACTATCATGCCACCAAGAATTTTCAGTGTTGGTGACCAAATGCCCTGAAATTCATTGAAAATAAGGGGAACTGGTACCCGACCATGTAACAATGTAAAAACAGAACTTTTTCTAATGCTGGGCTGCCAGTATTGTTTGCAATAAATCTAAAAAGTAGACAAAAAAGTTGATCACTTGCGGGAAACATGCATGCATTTCATTTGAATGATCCTGAAATGTATTCTAACTATAGAATACCCCGCCATCACGTGCCTTTTCTAAGAATGCCCTTGTACCCAGACTTCACTTCATAAATATGTTATTTACAATGGTACCAGACTAGTCATAAAATGGCAAGTTTCGGGGGGTATTCTATAGCTGTGCCAATGTTTCATTTAAAGTTGTATTTAAAGTTCATTATAAAAGGAGGGTTTAACAAAAAACTAAATTGTTAGAGGGCAGTGCGGCATTTTGAGACGCATGACTAGCAGACAAAAGCAAATACATACCCTAAGAACAAACCTACAACTTCCGATTGCATAAAATAAAAGTCCCCACAATAATATTTATTTATAAACTTTGTCCAACAAAGTGGTGGGGGTAACAGTTAAAAGAACAACAACAACCAAGAAAATATAAATTAATAAATAAATAAATAAATACTCAACACAACTGGCAATAATGGATCGGAGAAATTGTTTTAGGTTTTTCCCCCCGGGCCGGCGCAGGTCAACATCACTGCGATTTCACGGCTTGTTTTTTGGACTCTTCCAAGAGTATTTTCAGTTTGCTTTCGCACGGGTTCATGGACATTCCGCCGTTGTAGTGCGGGCTGGCGCAGGAGCACGGGATGCCGCCCCCGTAGTAACTGTCCGTGAGCAGTCGGTACAGGATGGTGCTCTTTGAGTCTATCTGCGGGCACTGGCAGTAAGGGTCACTGTGGACCGTTCGCGGCTGTTGTTGGTGGTGGTGGTGGTGAGCCATCGCTCGGGAAATCATCTTCGCCTTGCTCTTGGACGGCTGGACCAGGTTCAGGGGTTGACCGGACTCGGCATAGATATCGGACATGATGTACATCGCAGTGGCGTTGACGTTCCCGTACGTGCCTCGCGGAGAAACGGAATGCAAATCCGTGACCGGAACGACACTCGGCGTGTAGGGGAGGACGACGCAATGTGGCGCTAGGGGTAGTAGCTTGGTCGCGGAGGATCCAGTGCACAACCAGTAGAAAGGTGAACGACTAACGAGACTAAAAATCTATTCGTTCCCCCTTGTTCCGAGATCTGCCAACTTTGGACGGTTCCGAGATGCGTCGCGGTAGAACCGACAATTTAACTACCGGTCCTAGCCAACAGTTGAGTAGACGTTTTTCTCGTCGAATGGTCGCTCAACGTGTATGTAATCAGTTGTTCTCGTAAAACTTGCACAGATGCAGAAGCCAGATATCAGATCAGATATCAACTCTTTCCCAAGAAATGTAAAGTGCACTGGCAACAACAGGAGACGGGATCAACCCCCCCGGGGATCAAAGTTTTTAAAGGTATCTTCTTCGGTAGTAACGTTAATCAAGGTGAGTTGTTGCCGGCTTAACTCAACTCTTCCTGCCAGCAGCACAGACACACGTGTGTACACGCACACTAACTAGATGCTTTTTACAATAGGGCTGGCGTGAGATTCACAGCATGTGCCATTACACTACTACGCCGGTTGCTGTGAAGTCAAAGCTATCGGATCAGCCTCACCTTGCTCCGAACTGGTGGTACAGAGAGTAGTAGATTGATTACAGATAGTGCCTAGTGTGCTGGCAGTGATGACAACAACAAAAACTCTCCATCCATTCAACTACAGGGTGGGGGGGAACAATCAGTCACTGTTGTCCAATGGAAACGCTCCCCTGTGAATGAGCGCCTCTGTATGTAATGGCTCAGAAAATAATCTTATCCGCACTGAGCATGTGTGGGTTTATAGCTTGGCTGGCTTGGGTGACCTTGTCGCTGACCTTGTACGTTTATTATTCAGCTGATAGAAAGGAGGCTTAAGAAGGGGAGGAGGGAGGTGCTTGTTTGCTGGCTGTTTGAAAGAGAACGAGTCAACCAGGTAATTATAGTACACACACACACACACACACAAATGACCAACAAGGGGACTATTCTGCTGAGTCACTGAGGATGACCACAAGTGCTGACCACAGCCATGGCCGCAGCGCTGACCCTATAGTGAAAAACCAACACACCTTTGGTGTGGACAAAAGCAGCTCATACAGTGCTAATAATGACACACAATGGTACACAGGTGACAAATATGCCCAGGGATGATTAATTTGGGTTTGTTGGCTCTGATGGGCCCAGGAACGGCAGGAGTGGTCTTGTGAACGAAAAGGCAGGGATGTTTTAATTCCAAACAGGGCTACGTCATCAGGACTAAGTAACAAAAACAGCAGTTGATCCACAGAGGAAGAAGCACTGATTTATTAGCTGTTAATATGGGCACAGCAAATTCATTTCAAACTAAGCCTACCCTGCTGCATTTCTCTAATTGTTCGTCAATCTGTTTGTCTAATTATCTGTCTGTCTGCCTGTCTAATTAGTCAAGATGGCGAAACTACCATAAAATTAGAGACATTCTAAAAATCATCAAGCAAAATTATTAATAACCTTTAAAAAAAAAAAAATTATAAATTCAGAAGTTTATTTTAAATCTGGCCCTAACTAATACACTAGTACCAATGGTAATACAAGTTCTAATGGTAATGGTAATACTCTTTAACAAATCTGCAGCACAGGCAGGCTGGTACCTGCAAGTTTAACGAATATACTATTATTACAACAAGGAAGAGTCTGGAATCTAAGCAACTAATTGTCAACGGTGAGCATGATCGTAACAAACAATCAGGACTTTACTTTTGTATAATACCCATTGATAATTATTTTCCCAGATGCAGAAACCTTGGAGTTTCTTTGTGTAGATGAATTCGCAGATCTGTTTTTTGTGTGCATTATGCAATGTACTTGGGGAGGGGTGGATGGGGGGGTGTGGGGGTTGAGAGGGACATGAGGAGGGGGGGTCGTTTAGCCTTGGCTGTGGGACCAATTAGCACTAGTTTCGGAAATGGAAATTACGGTAAACATTGAAATCTGATTGGCGGCTGTTTTAGCCGGTTAATTAGTGACAGACACTGTGTTTAGTACAGGGGAATGGGAAGCTAATGATGCAAGGTCACGCTAACTAATCAGAATCGGATTCGGTACAAACTGGAAGATATAGACAAATGTTTCAAAATGGGATGCACTGATTATACATCTGCACTGCCCTCCAAATGTTTGGAAACGAATTTTCCAAACATTTAAGTATTGAAATCATGTATTTATGAAGGCTGCATTATTAACTTCTTCAATTTATTCAGTCATTATTCTAAATCCCTGCACCTGACGGTGTAATTTTCATCAAAAGGCTGTTTGAACAAGTTTTGTGTGAGGACAAAACTGTCAGAGATCGGGTTGTTTTGTCACATTGTTCATGAAATATATCTTACACGAAGGCAATTTGTCTCCTTGGATGTAACGATTCTTGAGGTAATTTGCTAAGGCGTTTTTTGGAGGGCAGTGTACATATGTAGTAGTAGCTGTGAACCCCTTCTTACAATAAGTCATCAATACTGCGTTTGCAAGACTTTGTTTCCCCTTGGTATAAATTCGCATGATGATAATCTCGGTACTTATTTTATAAGAAATATTTACAAATCAAATATTTGTAATCTTTGCAGGAAGGTGGTTGCATCAGCTATTAACGTAATGAATGTTTCGTCCTGCTAATGCTGCGGAACCAACATGAGAACAGGGAATTTGCTGTTTTGCCTTGGGAAAACTGCCCTGACACTGCACACCCTTGGCTTCAATTCAGGGCTACTTGCTGGTCAGATCATAGTAATTCCTATTTGGCCTTCCAGAAGCCACGAAAAAGCCAGTTTCAAGCCAGTTTCAAGGCAGTTTCTCAAGGCAAAACAGCAGAGTTTTCGCGCGGAAGTAACTTGCTCATAATGCACGCTAAACTAAAACAACATGTAAACCAAACGCTATCCAAAGTTAACAAAGACACCCAAAACCTTTCAGTGTAAAAGCTATCTGCTGCCCTCTGTTGCTCTAAATCAGCCAATCTTTCATAAAGTATTTATGAGAGCATCACCAAACAATGTTTAAACATCACATTATGCAAACATACAAATAGTTTATGGCAAAGCACACTATTCGGGGAAAGAGAAAAACAAACCACTCCCCCCTTCCCCCCTAAAATCAATATTATCGATGGGGCAGGTATGCTATAGATAATTTTCACAGTAATAGAACATTCCGAGGCTAACAATTTTTATTCACGGTCATGCAAGCAATCAATTATTACCGCCCAGCAGAGCCCGCACACGACACAGATAAACACCGGACAAAACAGTGTCAGTCCGGGTGCGATGGGACACCGTAGTGACTGAGTAGTCTTCGGCAAAGACTGTTACTGGGCAGAGGGCGCTCTTTGCACTTGAATGGACTGTCATATGTTGTGGGACTTTCTCCGGAAAAACTTGAGAAAGCGATCAGCATTGCAGATTATTAAGAGGCTTTGGGATTACAACCAATGCGTGGAAGGCTGCTGGGGGATCAACAACTACAGATAAAGACGGCCCCAAAAATGGACACCTGAGTCTATCATGGGTGAACTGGTATGAAATTCATGAAAACTTTCAGATGCTACGATGCGCTTTGAACATGAATTTGTGTAGTTTAAAATTGTATAACTATTAGGTACCACACTACCAGTCTTTAGCAAAGTCTATATTCCGAACAGAATATAGAGTACTAAAATGCGACGTTGGTTTAATACCATAACAATTTGTTGCAAATATACCGGACCTATAATGTGTTCACATTTGATTGTCATCTTGAGTCAAGACATCACTAAATTATCTGTCACAAACCATGCATGACTAATAGGGCTGAAATATGTAAACTTGCAATCCAGATGTGTAATTTATTCATAACAATGTTTTCACATTAGCTGTTTTCATGTTATGGAAATTGTATGCGTGTACAAATGTCACAAAGGATACCCTTGAGGTGGGAGGGGGAGAGGAGAGGGGGAGAGGAGAGGGGAAAGGAGGGGGGAGAGGAGGGAATGTGGGAGGAGGGAATGTGGGAGGAGGGAAGGAGAGGAGGGAAGGGGAGGAGGGAAGGAAAGGAGGGAAGGGGAGGAAGGAAGGGGAGGAGGGAAGGGGAGGAGGGAAGGGGAGGAGGGAAGGGAAGGAGGGAAGGAAAGGAGGGAAGGGAAGGGGAAGGGAAGGGGAGGAGAGAAAGAGAGGAGAGAAGGGGAGGAGAGAAGGGGAGGAGGGAAGGGGAGGAGGGAAGGGGAGGAGGGAAGGGGAGGAGGGAAGGGGAGGAGAGGAGGGGAGAGAGGACGGGGGAGGAAGGGGGGAGGAAGGGGGGGAGGAGTGGGCACCTGAGCGCAACACATTCGGTATGCACATTTACTTTATACGTATTAAACCATCTACCAATATGCACATGGAATGTTTACGCATGTATGTTGTGCTTGGTGTAACCCCCCCCTCCATATCCAGATATAGCGTCACAGAGAGTCATATAATTGTCTAATTGTTCTTTAATAGTTTGATGTGGGCTTTGTGTAATACTTGCAAGCAAATACTCTTTGACAGGCACGTTTGAAACGATACTGTGGAATTGCCTAAGATTACACATGGGAAGAATGTCAAGTCAAGACACTGAACATCAGTGGCACTTATGTACAAAACCACAGCATGAGAAGGCTTAAGCACCCCCTTGCATGTAAATCATTACTTCTATGCCTCAATAACTAAATTCAATTTTCAACTCCGGCGCTACTCCTCCCAAAGACGAACCGAGACGAGAAAAACCAGCTTCAGATTTAAACTTTAATTCGCAAAATATCTTAACAGGATAATATAATACGAGCCCACCCCCTTATATATTTACGACTGAACACAATCAAAGTTGAAGAATCAGTAATTCAATAATAATAATAATAGACAAAGCTACAGGGCAGAAGACCCTGAACTTAAGAGCATAAAAACAAGAGGGAAAAAGAGGGGCGGGTTAGAGAAGACAGCCTTCAATAAGTGCAGAGGAATAAAAAACAAAAAAAAATGCTAGTACCACAGAGTGCGGAATGAAAATTAACTAAGGGGATAATGGGCCGAGGACGGCAAGCAATGACCGTGAAAAACCTCTCCGTCCACAAGGACATCATCAAGATGAAACAGCGGCTTGACTAATGCCAAAAGTGGGTTCTGAAGGAGGGAAATAGTAATATATTTATCAAGAGAGGAAGAGTGTATTGGATGAGAGAGAGGGAGGGATCAGAGAGAAAGAGTATAGTGTCCAAATATATATCACTAAAAGTGGCTTTTGGAATCTAACACACATCATGGACAAAGCTATGCACTCAGATTTTCATAACATTTTCCAGGCCAAGATCCACTCAAAATTTTAGTCAGATTTCACCCTGAGAAACAACATTGAATGCATACGTAGTTAGTTGAATGGGTATGTAGTTAGTTGAATGGGTATGCAGTTAGTTGAATGGGTATGCAGTTAGTTGAATGGGTATGCAGTTAGTTGAATGGGTATGCAGTTAGTTGAATGGATATGCAGCTAGTTGAATGGGTATGTAGTTAGTTGAATGGGTATGCAGTTTAGTGGAATGGATATATAGCTATATAGCTATAAAGTATTTTCTTGTCGTAACTGAATTAGGTCTATTAGCTGGCAGGAATAATTAATTTGTAATTCAGGAGTAATATACCCGTACGGATGGAAACATCAAAGACATACCTACCTACCTAACAAGAAGTGTTAATAACAAAAATTACTACTCAAGGTAGTAATCTTCACGTAATAAACACCACATTTCTTTACGGATTGGTAAGATATTCTCGCAATCTCTACATTATCACTACAACCATCAGCGAGGCTATCAAATGCAAACCGATGCAACAAATTAGAGCCACTCTTGCTAAAAAGAAATACGGAGTTTTACGCAGAAATCCATGATAATACAACTGTGAATGGATAGGACCTCGATACAACATACAAGCATGTGTCAAGCCAGGGTCTTCCCAAGGCTCTCCTATCGTATAGATTAATGTATTCATCCTCAAAACTCCTTGATCTAGATTCTGTTGTGGGGGAACTATTTTTCTGTTCAAAGTCAAGGTCTTTTGTTGTAATAGGGGGCTGAGCTTGCCAAGCCTATAGGCAAGGTTATACTGAACATATAAACCCAAAATAGGCTAAATTTGTGGGTAAACGTCAGGCAGGACTTTAATACTTCTCAACACCCTCAAATTCCCATCGTAGTGAAATGAAAATTAACAGCAAACACAAACAAAAAGGAGTAAATGCAAAGAAAATATTTAATTTCTTTGGCAATAAAAACAAAATTACGCTTGTCTACCAAATTTCTGAAGAGAATTTGGTAGGTTGGTCAATGTCACGATAATATCGGATACCGTGGTATGGGTTTGACGATATATCATGCATGAAAAACGTTCATGTCGCCCAAGCTTAACCCTTTCAACACCATTGGCGACTAAATCGACACAAAGAATAGGCATGAATAGCAGTCAATGTTGCTTTCATTGTACACAAATAGCTGGTTCCCACTAGCCTATTCTTGAAACAATTTGGTAATGAAAGGGTTAAACCACTTTCTGAGCAGTTTTCAAAGATCAAAAAAGCCCAAAAGCGATAAGCATTGAGAGCAGATAAAGTTATGTTTGTAGGACAAGCGTGACTTTTTCTTCCTTCGCTGGGAGTGGGTGGTGACATTATGACCCGCTCAGGGAACATTTACCTGATTGTCAATTTGTACATTTCTGGGACTACACCAAGAAAAAAAAAGTTATAGGGCCTAAATCATCAAAAATTGATAAAAGAAAAGGAACCTGATTTTAATTCCAAAGCAACTGCCATAATTTTTACAAATTGATCTCGAGGATAATAGCTACATGTACATGTACTTAAATTCAAGACAAATTCTCCCCCAAATTATAAACAAGTATAAAAAAAAAAACATTTTAAGAGCGAGACATTTTACAAATATATGTAAAAGAATCCGGCTGTTTAAATTCAAGAAAGACAATTTGCAAAAAGTTTACCAAAAATTTAAAAAATTAGACGGGGACGATAATATTTTTTAGTGTGGCCTGAGAAAGAGTACAGTTGGTCACTCAAACCCATTCCCCCTCTTCCCTTCAGTAACAACCT
>JAVCKS010033493.1:0-11988 GCA_032273685.1 Pteraster tesselatus | reverse complement strand
AGTGATTAAATTCACTTTCGAAGAATCCTTGGTTTCAATACCAAAAAGTAATAATAATAATAATAATAATAATAATACTATTCTGGAGATTTGTACATTTGCATATTGCAAATTTTCATAAGGATTGAAGATTGAAAAGTTTGACTAAGTGGGAATTCACAGAGTTGATTGATTTTATTCACTTTATTCATCAAAATCAAGATTTTTTTAATGAAATATAGATATCAAAGATGTAAAGAAAAAAAAATGCATTTTCCAATTTTTTTTTTAAAACCTTATCAATATTATGCGTTGAAGTATAGTCATAGTGCAACTTATGTAACCTTTTTGGAGTATCGGGATCCACTTGCAAGTAAATGTACTTTTGTTAGTTTTATTATTTTTCTCCCCCAAAAATATGTTTATTTACATTAGATTTACATAAATAAAAAATTCAAAGATGCACACAGCAATAACTACTGTAGATTATAAGCTAGGCCCCGCTTGAAATAACCCACATGTGAAATCACCCCCATTATGATAATGGTAGAGTCTGAAAGGATAGTCAACCAAACAAAGTACGTACACCAGTTGGTATTTCAATCATCACATTAGTTTCTTTAGTTTTTGTGTACAATCAATGGTAAGAACCAGAGGTTATGTGTTTGAGGGGGGGGGGGTGTAAACACAAGCCACCACTATGTGTGCGGGTAACAGACATCAGGGCTGTACCTAACAATAGGAGCTTGTGAACTTGACTGAGTGAATGGTGATACAAAATAATAAAAATCGCTCGCATACGTAGAATAATAAGCACTCCATTACTATACAACGTTGTGCTGCTTTGCACCCAAATCATAAAATGTACCAAACTGTGTTAAAAAATATAAATTACCTGTCAAAGATAAAAAGGACGCACTCATTCAGTTATAACGCACTGAATCAAGTCTCAAATTTGAGTTGTCAACGGCAAAAACACCAGTTCCTGGTTTTATTGGAGTTACTGTTACTAATACGGTACTGTTACTAATGGACAGAAGTCTAGACTTAGATTATTAATCTTAACTTTCTTGGTAAATAAATTATGGATCTTCCTGAAGTGCCCGTATAATAAAGAGCGAGCCATTTTGTGATTGATCAATTTAGACTACTTTATCTACGCTAATGCTAACATTTGGCTCCCCCTGATGAATACAGGAAATTACATTTTGGCCTTTTGCAGGTATACAATGCTTGGCCTGGAACTACATATATTGATGATATGACGATAGTTGCCATGATGATAGTTGCCATTTAACAGCATCGTAACGGAGACAAGTGAACATTAGATCTATCTTTGGTCTATGCACTAATCCGGTCACAGACATGCATCTAGTCGATGCTCACCCTGGCATCAACTGCTGGAAAATTCTCATAGAATCCCTGGAAGGAAAACATTACAGATGACATTACAAATTACCTTTCATTAACAAAAGCAGCATTGATACTGTTAAACAGTACGTACGCGGCCCTGTTTTTCGGCAAAATGATGTATCTCTGAAAATTGTATTTTTATATTTAAATGCAGGACAGTATTACTGCTAAAGGGGAAGAGCGCCCTCAATTACTAAAATTGGGAAATTTGAGTTACATCAGTTTGCCAAAACAAGGCTGTACTTAGAATTATCGACAACCAACATTCCCTTGCATTAGGCCATCAATAAAGATTTCAAACCGAGAGTTTCCAGTTGACCCATTACTGGGTTCAACACCCTTCAAAAACCCTCACCTGATACAGTTGGCAGGACTGTTTGACCCCGGAAGTACACGACATCTCACGAATGGAATGCATGCTGAGCTGCGGGGAGCCAATGTCTAGCGTCCTCAGTCCGAGCTTGGAGGAGAGGATAGGGCCAATGGTAGAGCCACAGGGACTGTCATTCCTCACAACCACATCCTAGAAAAACACCGAATGTGACTAGATTGTTTCGAAGTGGGGGGCGAGATATTGCTTTTCTGTTTTTAGAGTCTTAGTTACACGACTGTGCCACCTCTTACCTGCAGCTCAACGTTGACTATCTTGGCAATAAGTTTAACAATGGACGCTGTGACTGCATTTGTTGCATAACGCTGGTTACTATTGTACTTCACCACAGGACCCTTAAACAACAACAACAAAAGAAGGTAAACAAGGCAGACAGAGATAGTTATATTCCCTGCGAACAATAAGCACACTTGGATATATATCCCTCAAGGTCATCGAGGGTTCAGAGGTTAAACTGCCAATCTACCATTAAAAGAAAGCCTAATTTCTTTGAACCTCACTTTCCTTTTGTCATGACAGACCACCTATGATTTCCCATTAATCGTAAATTTACACTTTTGTAGAACAGTTCATGGAAATGTTTCCTAAACAGCTAGCCAGCTAGCCATTCAAAGTGTTCAAATGTTAAGTGCCAAGAAGTTAAACCTCAAGTACTTGAATGTGTAAATTGAATGTTGTGGTCATAGTTGTATGAAAGAGTGATGTACCATTTCTGTTGCAATTGGGTACTAGTGCATACCTTATGAAGAGCGACTTTGTGGTTCTCTTCGTGTTTGTCTCTGTGCAAGAGGAGATAATACAGTGTGGTTGTGAAAAGATCATAACCTGATTAGAAAAATTGCAAGGCGCCTTTTTTGTTGTTTATATAGCCAATGAAAGCTTTACAAAGACAGTTATTAGCAATTGTTCATCCCAGCAAAAAGTTTAGCATACTTTAGTAAACTTTATTATTACCTAATTCTAATTTATTAACTTACTGAAAAGGAAAGTAGTGTTTTACCTAACATAGCATCTTTTCCAAGTCAGTCACCCACTCACCAGTCACCCAACCACCAACCCGCATCCCAAGCAAAATTGGATCGTGGATTATAGGTCTCTACTTACGCATAGTTTGGGTGGATGGCATGTGCTTGGTCGGCACTCAGCATGAAGGACTTAGGGACAGCTTCCTCAAAGGCTGTCTGACTACCGCCAGCTGACAGGCGCCTCATGATCCACTCAGTTAAAGAAGAGTTGGCCCCGTGAGCACTCGATGAACCAACCTAGGATAACAGATGAAAAAAATGGGTCAAACGTCACTCAATGTCAGGGGTCATAGAGTGACATTTCCCTGGGCCTCGGCATATTGGAATGATCAGTCCTCTCCTTCCCTGCCTTTGTTGGTTATTCTCTGAATGAGACAAACTACCCACTGGGTGGCCCGAGTGAGGCGCTGTCGTGGATTTGAGCTCACGACCTTGGAATGGAGAGGCGAGTGCTCTACTACTCAAGTCATCTTAAGCAGTGAGTAAGTCCATAAATTAGGATACAAATTTGTTACATTGGTAAATGTACCACCAAGTTTTGTTGTTAATGGTACGACTTTTAACAACATAATATTTTAATATTTAAAATGTTAGTATTGACTTTTATACCAATTCAAACGCAACTGCATAACAATCAATAGTAATACCATGGTATTTTTGGGGGACAGGACAGAGTTAAAGGAGTTATGGAACACCAAATGCTGACCTCTTCGTGATCATAGAGGAGCATCATGCGTATATTGGGGTCATTCTCAAGACTGCCCTCTGTGTCACAGGAATCCACTAAGGCCTGGTCATGTGGAAAAAAAATTGTAAAATCACAATTAATGGGTGAGATATCATAATATATCATATAATCAAGAAGTAACCCTAGAATTTTATGAATTAATGAGCTAATGTGCACGTACAAAGAGATTTTTCCTTGTTCTATTTTACTAAGTGTCTACTAAGGGTTTTATAAACGCTTAAGCACAATTTGCGGCAGCTTGGACCAATTTGCAATTAACTGCCAGAAATACCAAGACAGTTTCCCAATAAATATCCTGGATTATTAAACATCTAGCGCCAACTACACTGGACCTCAATGTTCTATCTGAAATGAGGTGCAAGGACGGTTACGTGACTTGCTCATGGGACACACGAGTCATGCCTACAAACTAAAGTTGTACTGCCATTTATGGTGAAGTTGCCATTATCAGACCGTACTTTCAGGGTAAAATGGAGTCGAGAACTGAGCGTGACCTTTGACCCTACTACACTGGGGCGTACCTTGAGTGATGTGAAACAGTTCATCTGGTTGTCAAGACGCGGAGCAAAGATGAACTCGTTCAGTGCGCCACCAATCGTCTGCAAATATTTATAGACAGAAACAGTGTCACCCAAAACCCATTTCAGATTATCATGAAAATATTCCTTTCAAATTTTTTTATAGGTTTGAATTTTGTTTTTTTCAGTTAATAAAAATTAACAGTTAATAAATTCACAAAATTGTTGGGCCAATAAAACCGTTATTGAAATTACTTAGGCGATTGTGTTAATATGGGGTCTGACGGCAAGGAAACAGCTTGTTATTGATTGCATACAAACGATTCAGGGTTCCTTTTGACTTTTTGGCGTTCCATACTTTCATGGTGATTTTAGAGATGCGGGGCATTCTACAGTTGCTCCAATAAAATGTATCAGCTACTACTCACTGCAGGCTGTGTGTCTGCCAGACAAAGCTCAAAGTCCAAGATCTGCTCAGGTTTGATGTCTAGCTCCTTGCAGATTAGGTCAACCAAGATGGGATGATGCTTGATGACTGCCTGGGGATGGGTACACGCAAGAGAATCACAATTAGAAAACAGAAAACAAACGCTAAAAAACAGACTAGCGGGGGTTGCTATTTAGTCTCTGCCAACATACCTCGCTGACGTCTTCAACTTCATCTGCAATAGGTCCTTCCAATTGCTGCTGCAAAACAGTCGCCAACACTGGAACACTAATCGCAAAACACACAAATCAAACTCGCATTGGAACATCTCACCGTGAAATGAGAGTAAAGTCGATTATGAAAAATAAAATCAGTAGAAAGTAAGCTTTCTAAGCAGAGTGTGTGAAAGACGAAACACGAAATACGAAAAACAGAAAACTGAATTCTTTAATGCAGCACAGTGTAGCATTTCTTTTGATTGCTTATATGCATGTACCATCAAACAAAAGAAATGCTTGCCACGAGTTAAGAAATTTACAATGCAAAATGTCAAAACATGAAAACCTAAGGCCGGCTCATCCAGGGTTTTACTGTAAAATATTGCTCAATGGTTAAACATTTTCCACACAAGCTCCCCAAGTTCTCATGACGCTCAATCAAAGACAAACAGCGCCCTCTAACAGCACTGAGACACGGAAAATACTTAAAGGTATTTACATTTCCGTTTCCTTGTTGGGACCAAAGCTGTCGTTCACCGTGCGGTTGAGATGGATACAAAGGTTGGGTACTCGAAGGATGGGTCTCTTGATGAAGACGAGACGGTTACTCACCAACATGTGATCCTGAAGACAAAAAGATAGTATAGTGTAAGCAGTCGCTACGAAACGAAGTTAAAGTCACATTAAATCTTGTTTTTTTTTGTTCTACGATTAACGATTAAGTAAATATTTGAAGGGTGAATAAATTCTTTAGATTTTGTCAAACTTTCATTCTACAATTTCCAATAATTATATTCTCATAGGATCATCCCAAGAGGTACTCTTACAGAAAGAACTGCCCATTATTTTTTGCATTATAAAGGATAAAGTCACATAAATCCGGGGTTTTTAGTTACCATGCTTAATGATTCATTAATGAGGAATCATTTTTTTAGATTTTTTCTTAATTCGGATGATGAAGGTTCATTCTACCTTTTCTTATCAAGATAACTTATTGGCTGAAGGTAATCATTCATTTGCGATTAACAAGACAATAGCAGTGGATTTCTTTTTTTACCGTGCCATATCCATGTAAAGATACTTGCAAGAGCAAACCCACAAAATTACCTGTGCATGGAATACTGCTCTCAATGATGCAACACAGGAAACTGCTCACTTCTGTAAAAGTACCTCTTTTGATTATCGTCTTCTGATCTTGTAATTTTAGGAAATGGCAGAATGGACAGAACTAGTAGAGAACCTTACCTGAACGATAACTCTACCTGCAACAGTCAGGTCTCTGTCAAACCAGGTATTCCATATACCTCCTCCATAGCACTCCACACCAACAGTCAGGTAGCCAGACTTGACAACCTTGGAGGTCGGCTTAACCTAGCGAGCGGTATCAGAAAGATCTGCTTAATTAATCTCAATACCCATTCGTGGCCCGTTCATGTTCATGTACAATAAGTGTGGCTTGTACCAGTACCTGTATGTACATTTACTTGTAACACGGATAAGGACTTCACCCATGTGACTCAGAGCTGGTCTCATTAAAAATGATACAATTTAGATTTCTAAAATCAGGGAGAGAGGGCTGTCATTTGAAAAGTTTGTGTTGTTCTATAAGCCACTTTGGAATTACATCTGTGCATGTACGATGTACGATGTACGATGTAGCGACTACGTACTTTTAAAATAACTTTCGTTTGAAATGTTTTTGGCACCCTCAAATCACTGTGTATAGATGCAAGGATGCTTATCACCAACCTCAATCCTGGGAATCCATGAATGCACGCAACTGTAAGTTGCTTTATTCTAATCTTACTTCTTTGGGGTGGATAAACTATTAGCAGAGGTTCGTGCACTAAAACTATAACGTATCATACAACAAAGGGGTACTCCAGAAAATGGTAAACATTTATAAAAAAAGCAATTCAATAATAATAATATTTAAAAAAAAACAAGAAGATAAATAAACTAATACATAATATTTAGCTACCGTGGATACCTAATTTGTTGATTAAAAACAATTATTTTTGTTGTTCCAATGTACGTAGGAATGTAGTGTTTGTGGGTTTAGTGCCTGTATGAGCATACACATGACCTAAATATATTTTTGAGCGGTAAGCTTACCTTTAGGCAGGGACTATCCGTATGGGCACCTATCATGCTGAAGCCATTGCCAGGTCTGAACAGGCCTCCCACGCCAAACGCCATAATGGTGGACTGATTGCGAGTCACAAAGCACTGGAAAAGAACAGTCTAACTGTGGTGAATTTACATGGGTAATAGGGTCATACATTTATGTTATTATTACTCTACATGTACCTATTCATCCCCTATCCCTGGATTGTACTTTGCAACAAAGTTCCACGGTTAGAATTTGTGATCTACCGGTATATAAATCTGCAGCGGACTAGCCCATTTGATTAAGTTAAACAGAAAAACGAACAAAAAAGGCATGTCTGGTTACATAATTATTAGACCACTGTAGTGTTTCCCCAACATTCAACACAGTTCAACATGGTTTTTGGTCGTGCAGTGTTTATAATGCATGCATTTTGTGTGTGTGTATGACTGGTAAATGCACATTTATATTACTCTCTGTGTGCGTTTACACCTATGCACAACATGCACATGACTTGCATATTCATTTAAAGTACAACTCAGGAAGATTAGAAATTTTTGTATTATGGGGATAACCATTTTATTCCCTTCCTCCAATAATCTGAAACCATGTGTAGAAAATACCATACACCACAGAAAGTTTCAGCCCGATCCAAACCAGTAGTCAGGCCAGTGGGTGATTAATTAGGCCACAAACGAATACCGTAATATAAGTGCTTAGAATTATGGTATAGATAAAGTATCACAGTTACCTTTTGAAGTGGTTGAACATCCCACGGCTCCTTTTCCTTGAGTTCAGTAAAGCCTGCCTCGAGCAATCTTCGCCGACACTCATCCACAACTGATACAAGTCAACCATTGATGAACTTAATGTTTGGGACTTTAGTGTAAACCATGAACGTGCAACTTCAGTCGACCGTATAGTATAAAAGGCTTGAGCCCCCAATGCAATGGCGAGCTAAGTTTCAGTTTTTATTTATCAGGGTTTGCATTAATTGATTCACCTTTGCATGTTTGTACACAACACATAAAAAAAAAAATAGTACATTGGAAAGTTTTCATTCATACGAACATTCCAGTACATTATGTTATCCTTCCAGTGGAGTGATTTGCTTCACTTTCTTGCAAATTCTGCAAGAAACTGGAATGGTTACTAGTTCACCCATAGACCATAATTCCAAAGTGGCTTATTGTTTAAATCACTCAGAAAGCAACGTGCAATGGCTCTGTCAAGGCTCCGTAGAGGATCTCAAATCCGATATCTTCCTACTAGTAATGACATCTAACTTGTAATGTTTGGAGGGGAAAGATTGTGAATTAGTCGTACCATGAAAGGGGGACGGGGAGTGGTTGATGAATGCAACAAGTTCCTCAGCCATCACATCAGCAGAATGTGATGATGTCATCACCTCCGTGACTACTCCGGCCTGGGGAAAAAACAAGTAACCAAAACTTTGCAAGGTACATGTACTTTTAATGGTGCACTACTCTACTGTAATACTATCACATCATTCAATGTAGGGACTATATCGCGACATATTCAATATCTATAATTCCTACGAGACAAATTGGCAGAGATTAAACGTTAAATGGTAAATGCGGCAAGACTTAAGGAAAAATCCTAGGTTTCATCAATGTGGGGAAATGCGAATATTGACAATTCTACTGTGTCCATAACACCTATCAATTCCACCCTTCGATTCAATTTTGATTTCTTTATTCATGCTCACACTAGGCCGGACAACCCTAACAATATGCCTATAGGGTAGTTAAACTACCCTACCAACACATTTGATGCATTAGGGGAAAATCTTACCAACGTTGAGGTCACGTTGAAAACAGTTGGGACCATGGATTGGAAGTCTGCTGTCGTAACTGCCTGGGACACAAACTTGGAATCGAGAACAATCAAATTTTACAATATGGGCAATATGTTAAAATTAAAGTATCAGGGGCTTAAAATTACATGCAAAAAGAGTCATAAACAAGTGAACACCTTTATATTAGGCAAAAGGAACATGAATAAACGTTTCACATATAAACATATCAAAATATTCAAATAAGTGCTCACTGCCTGTCTGCTGACTGCTGTGTAAATGATGAGACAATCTTATGAAATTGTTAAACCTAATTCCGCGAAATTCCAAAATGATATTACCGTACTATAGTAGGCCATAAGCCTATTACAAAATTATTGCTACAGTAAAGCTTAATAATTAAAGTAGTAGTATTACTGCGAGCTTTACCTGTACTGTTTTCACTGCTGTGAGTAGCTCGTCCCTTTCCGACGTAAAGCACTGTTCTATCCTTTGTGTTGGGGATAGACACTTCCTTTTCTCCTGGTGTTTTTTAGACTTGGCGTGATTCTTTAAAACGGTGATCTCAGCAACCATCAGTTTGCTGCAGCAGAGGCATAAGGCTTTAGTATCACAGTTTGCAACAGGTTTTAGCCATCCAGTAAATTCAGGGTTGCTTTCCCACTTATTCCTGTACGATTGTTGGCGACGCTTACTTTTTGGCTGTTCCAACAACAACTCTGTCCCGCTCCTCTTCGCTTCTGCCCTGTCCTCGCCTTCCTGTTCATCAGTGCTCATTTTCTTTTTAAAATAAGTTTAGGCCTACTCGTTTTCACATGTCATATGGATGCATCATGCAGCACTGGTTTTCTTGTGCTTGCTACTCTGGCTCTCTGTTCTTCATGATGTCGTGTTGTGCAGCAGTCAAACTGAGGTCTCGGCCGGCAAACTCTCTATAGGCCTAGACTAAACCGCAATTTAAGCCAGCGCCTCATCAGTATTAAGCACTAGTCAATTAGTACTAATCTATGTTGTTAGTTGTTACTGTAACTGGAAACGCCTAACGTTATACAATAACTGAGTGTGTGTGTACGTGTGTGTCTGTTCTTGTTAACAATGCATTTATTACAGTTCACATGGGTAGGAACCAAAGATAGGAACTCAAATGATCTCTACCTCCATGATCATAGTCCATGGTGACGGTCAGCGTTCAATGTCCTCCCGCTTTGGCCGCGAGTATCTTGCTTTTGGACAAATTCTTCCGCCTCCCGTTAATAGTGAGACAAACAACAATCTCCCGCTATTTTCCTATAGGCCCTAGCTGACTCGTTTGAAATTTGGTAATGAATTCAATTCCGTATAATAGGCCTAGCTACTCGACTTATTATAGATAACATGCAATATCAATATGCAGAAAATCACCTAAAAAGTGCACGTACTCAGCTCAGCTATATCCAGCATGCTCTAGCCTTGGTGGCGCTAGAGAATGTTGTCATAACAATTCGGCTGTGTGAAAGTGTTGTTTACACACGGCCCGTACATTCGTGATCGGCTATATAGAAATGTTGCTAAAAACAAAAGACTAAAGCTAATTCTCATAAATTCATTCGATTCCCTGATTGGCTAAAGTTGACTATAATCAGATAAAACGGATTCTCTAAATGGTGTAAACGTAATCTTGTTTTGCATCCCTCAATATAGGGTATAATAATCGGCAATCAAGTAAAATCGCTTAGAAATCGGGAGGAGCAGGGATCCATGTCAGTGTTTTAAATTTAAACACATTGTGGCAAAGGCAATTAAGAAACAGACACACATTTCAAATTTGACTTTTGTAAAGTTTAATAAATCACTGCGATACATCAGTACAAAGGTGCTAACAATGTTTTCCATGATGTCGTTTCTGCAGCACACTTGTTATTTGTACAGAAACATGATTCAAGATTTTGTACTGTCCGATTTTAGTCCAATTTCAACTTCAGAAATTGGACGGATTTTGCGTGCCATGTGTCATTTTAAAGGTAATAACAAGAGCATGCCTACCACATTATGAAGTCCACAATTTATTTGTTTAATGTGAAATCGGGCAGTACACCTTTTAAGGACAATACAAAAAAGACATGATTTTAAAGTAAAAGAATTATTATCCCACCTTGCTTGGGAAACATGTTTTGTTTTTTAAATAACTATTTACATATCTTTGTAATAACTGTACAGGACCAAATTCTGTAGCACAGCTTTTTATAATTAACTTTCTTTTCGCCGAGTAAATATTACTACGCTGTATGTGCACATTGTCTAGTACAAGCAACACAAGCACAATGTTGAGTGTACCTGATGGGCTCAGATACTTCTTAAACCAAAAGTAGAGAAATGGGGAGAGGGTTCGCTTGGGATATTCCCCAATATTTTTGTTAGGACCCTAACACTGCCCCACATCAAACCCTTTAATAATTTAGTACAGCACCGACATTACCGGTAGATATATACACACTAAAGGGGTATATCACGCACTTAAAATAAGCACTCCACTTTACAAAATAACGCTGTACTGCTTTGCGCTCAAATCATAAAATGTACCAAACTGTAGAGAAATATATATTACATGTCAAGGATAAATAGGATGCATCAGTCATAATGCACTGAATCTTGTGTTGTAAATAGCAAAAACAGCAATTCCTGGTTTTCCTTGCGGTTAGATACATCACTGTTAGTAATCCACAGAAGACTAGACTGATCTTCGCTTTCTTGGCAAACAAATAATTGGATCATTTTTCAGAATAATGGGAAACATTATCGGTAATGGAGTACCTGTAGTTTGAAGAGCGGACCATTTTGTGATTGACCAAGCTAGACCAATCTACTTAAGGTAATTGTAATCTTCTGCTCCCCGATGAAAAAGGGAAATTACATTTTCGGCCTTCCGCATTTATATAAATTATAAAATGCCGATCGTGACTGTCTTACATAGCTATGATGATAGGTGCCATTTAACACCACAGCAACGTTAGATTTATCTTTGGTCTAGGCGCCAATCCGGCAGAGACGTCATCCACTAGCCGCTGACAGCCGTGCATCTAGTCAATGCTCACCCTGGCATCAACTGCTGGAAAATTCTCATAGAATCCCTGAAAGAATAAAGTTACACATAACAGCATTGGGCAGTGATGTTAATTAACCCTTCACTAGCAATTTATGAGTCCTATTAGGATTCAACGTTGTGATGGGCAACATTCAAGAAAAAAACCCTCACCTGATACAGTTGGCAGGACTGTTTGACCCCGGATGTACACGACATCTCACGAATGGAATGCATGCTGAGCTGCGGGGAGCCAATGTCTAGCGTCCTCAGTCCGAGCTTGGA
>JAVCKS010033482.1:0-11989 GCA_032273685.1 Pteraster tesselatus | reverse complement strand
GTTATAATGTGTAGAAATCCTTGGATGAATTATACTATAACTGAAATTATGGTTTTGTGACATGTGACTCATTTTTGCAGAGTGGGTCACAATTAGTTGTTTAATAATAATTTGTGCAATTCGAATTTGTTTTATATTCCCGTTTTAGTGTTGGAGTAAATTAAATTTAAAATCACGGGTGTAATTAGTTGTTTAATAATATAACCTTAGTCCGAGTTAACATGATGTTAGCCTGGATATAGTTAGAATATTTTCTGGCGAAATAAATGTGTTAACCACACTACTGCCAACCAACATGTAATTTTGACAAGAACGCTGTGCTTACCTGACTATCTCGTCAAGACTAAGAATTGTTTTTCTGTTTCATTTCACTCTGGCACTGTGTCCCATTCTAACCCATTCATTCCTAGAACCTCTGTTCAAGCACAGTATCCATCCACCCATCCATGTTCCCTTCTCGTTTATCAAGTCTTGTGGATAAGTCAGTAGGGTGACATATTTTTCTGGGCCCTGGCATCTTATTGGATGTGGGTGGCCAGTCCTCTCTGACGCCTTTTGAACTAACAGCCTACCGCTCAAGGTTAAGCAATATCTCACCCTAAGCACCGTATACATGTGTACATGTACCTAGACTAATTTATGGTTTTTAATGCTGGTTTGTTTTATTTGACGAAGTTTAGTAACGGCAGTTGCTATACATCGAGGGGCCAGTGACACAAGGAAGTAACTCAATTTTTGGCCAAAATGAGATTTAGTTATCAAAATGTTCAGAAAAACGAGGGTCCTCCAATGAACACAATGTCGTACCCCCATTGGTCAGCGTAACAAAGACGTATCTCCGGCGGATGGTACTTTTATGTTTTGTTTGTGCTTATAAGGTTCATTTAATGTTTATTTCATGTAAATAATCAATTCTTAAAATAATTCTTATAAAGAAACCAATTATGTTCTTTTGCATTTTGTGGTGTGGAATGTTATAGGCTGAACAAAATGAACCGATTTCTTTAAACTCATTTATCTCAAAATGGCCAAAATGAAGTTACGCCTTTGTGTCACTGACCCCTCGATATGTTACAATGATGTTAGCTGTCGTAGTTGATCCAATGACGATTGTTCGGATTCTTCACAATGACGATTATTTACAATCTTAGTGAATTCGAGTACACTTCTATAGTGGAAGCTACAGTCAAATGCCAACATCGGGTTCCCATTATTTTGTTCTGAATGTAAACGACGTACGCCTCGCGTAAAATATGCATTGTTCTTAATCGACTTGCCTGAACGAATACATAGGTTTAAATTTACATAATAGCATTATATAGATAGGTCCTATATACCTGTGTCATTGTTAACTTTTTCTGGGTTGCTAACAAACAGCGATCCTCCTCCCCACTGCATATCTGTGCCGCTGTTTAGACCCTTCTGCGGGCTCCACACTTTCTCAGAGTAAGCAGTCATATTACCTGAATGTAGAACACATCTTCAAAAGTGATTTATAGGCTTATTTGACCTTAGTTGACGTTCTTGGAGTAACCTGAATAATTACTAGTACAGAATACAGAATATCCATTCAAGGGGCGGGCTATACGATTTATTTATTTGTTATAATAGGTTATACGCAGGTTTTGTCAACAGGCCATCGCCAGGTCTTGAGTTATGAGAGGAACGGGATTGGAGGAGGGAGTTAAAATGGTGGAGATGTGCACATATATCCTACGTCCAACCAATCGTAACCCCTCCTCAATAAATAATAATAAGAACCCGGTGTTTTTTATTTAGTTTACTATACTAATATTTCTCACGATTTTGTGTGTGTCTGTTTGTCTGTTTGTTGCTCAATCACTCTCCAACCACTCCCCAGATTATAGAAATTTAACTAGGGCAACTTTGCAACGTGTGTGATAAAATATGCGATAAGGTACATGATAAACTTTGCAGCATCGAAAAAATTCCGAAGATATTTGTGGTAAAATTTG
Source organism: Pteraster tesselatus (assembly GCA_032273685.1). Lineage (NCBI taxonomy): Eukaryota > Metazoa > Echinodermata > Asteroidea > Velatida > Pterasteridae > Pteraster > Pteraster tesselatus. Next base: position 10,013 of record JAVCKS010033482.1, on the reverse strand, counting down.
CGACATCGCAAAGAAATGTTATGCTCCTTTAGGGCCTGAAAATGTGTTGTCCCTCTGCCACCTGCCCCACCCAGGCCCGTATTATAGGCACGACAGGCACAGTGCCTATGGCCTACGAAACACACATTTGGGGCCTAAAACTAACGGGGCCTAAAAACGCTGGAGAGCATGGGTGCGTGTTCGTCGCCATCTAAAGCATGCATGCCGAAAATTGAAATTCGTATTAATCCTGGCCCGCCCCCATGTACGACCCATCCCCCACACACAAAACACACAATCTCAAGAACTAACCGTCTCTACCCGCTACTCCAACTGGACAGTGTAGTCGGTGACGGCTGTATGGTTTGAAGTATGGTGTCAGGCGGTCGTCAATTTCGAACGAGTGGATTATGTAATTTTGGCCCTCGGGATAAGTCTCTCGAAATAGCTGCACAGTGGACGCTACGTTTGCTCCACAATCCAACAGAATCTTCCGTTGTGGATTTCCACTTTTGGAATTGTGAGACCTTATAAATAATGAACACGGAATTAAACACAAAATTGTCACAGAATCAAGTCTTAGTTGAAACAATGACAATATTTAATACACGAGCACGTATATACGCAACGAGCGATTTGGCATTATGGGGGATAACATTTTCACGCTGCAATCTGAATCCACACTAGGAGGTTTAATACAATTTCCAGCAAAATCCGTTTCAATTGTCAACCACAGGAACTTTTGAACACATCCTTAAACTAAATGTTCTGTTGAAAAGCTATCTACAAAACAGGCTTGAACGTCATTATACTAACTGTGCATGGGACGGATGTCGATCTTTGACCGTTGGTATCTTGTAGCTTGAGCCAGCATCAGGTCGGCGGTGTAAGAGCTCGCCTTTGTCACTAGATGGCGCATCACCAGTCCTCCATCCTGTAGTACTCAACCGGCCGTACAGGACCAGAGAAGGGCACATACCCAGACAGATTCCAACTAGCAGGTAGAACGTGGCCGGCCTGGATCGACCCATCCTGCTACTAAGAAACAAAATAAATACGGTAATAATAATAATTAGTATTATTATTAATTTGTTAAAGACCATTTCACATAAGTCTCAACAGTCTGTACATAAAAAGAGATTATTACAACATTTAAAAAAAATGCTGCTTTAAAAAAATACGTCGTTAAGATGTCGTCAATGCACTCCTCAACCCGACGCACGGCGGCCGCAGATTCCGGCGGATCACAAACGATGTACACCTGGGTGTCGTCGGCATAAATTACCGCACACAGCCCGTGCCCGGCGATGATGTCCTCGAGTACGTGAAGTCATGTACAAGGCAAATAAAACGGGCCCCAGAACAGAGCCATGTGGAACACCAAATTGGAGGACCTTGTCCTCCGACACCATCGACACGACTCTGACCCTCCAAGTCCTTCCACGAAGGTAAGATTCCAGCCAAACAAGGGCTGTATCGCAGATGCTAAAACGGAAGCGCAATCTACCCAGCAAAGTGTTATGGTCGATGGTGTCGAAGGCAGCAGACAGGTCAAGTAAAATTAACATGGTATCCTGATGCCTATCGAGAGAGAACAGCACATCATTCATCACCCTAAGGAGCGCCGTTTCCGTGCTGTGTATCCCTCACGATAGGCGGATTGAAATTTACCATAATTGTAAACTATAACTAGATAAATACTGATGAAGGCGTGATAAGGCACACTTCTCGAGAAACTTGTCAAGAAAACTGCAATTGGAAACAGGCCTATAGTTTGACAGTACATTAACGTCCAATCCATTTTTCTTTACAAGGGGCCTAACAATGGCGGACTTGCAATCCAATGGGAAGACACCGCTTCGAAACGAACTATTTACGATGCGCTGTAGTAGTGGTACCAAAACATCAATGTTCTGTTTCACTAGTTGTGTTGGAAGAGGATAATATACTCATTGCCTTTTGTCACATGAAATCCCCTGGGCTATATCGATATTTCAAATTCGTCCCCGAATATCGTTGAGCTCAATTCTCATCGGGGATTAGGTGGCGCAGTGGGTACGTTCCTGAGGTCCTCGCCTTCACCTCTGTGGGTCCCAGGTTCAAACCCATATGAACTGGGTTCTCGCCGGGTTCCTGCCTGTCTGCATCAGGAGGATGCAATCATATGTGGTGGGCGTAGCCCATGACGCAGACCGTTGTGGTGATTAAAACCTGCGTCAACCAGCTTCAATTGAAGCATACGAAAGAAGAAGAACATGTGGTGCTTTGTTTTAGTCTTACTTTTAATCCTGGTGAAGATATCCTTCCCCAGACACCAGGGGAGCAACACCACACCACAATACAGCTCTGCACGTATCGTAAGCGACGGTTGCATTTAAATTAACAGTTGATGGCAACGTGTTCTGTTATAACCATACACGTCCCTCCATAACATTCCAATGGAGTATCACCATAACAATATTCTTTGCAGCATTTCCTGAATAAAGGACACTCGTTCGAAACGTTTACTGTACTAAACATTGATCACTATTGTACATTTTGAATTTGTTTTGCATTAACGATATCTCGGCAAGCCGTGTATGATTTAAAATATGTTAAAACAATTATATATACATGAAAAGCTATTCAGTAAACTTCGACTATTTTAGGCCTACTGTTAAAAGCCCAAAATGCGTTTTAGGAATTGTGACTTATAAACAACAAAATGATATAGACGGTGATGCAAATTGATATGACATTTATTGATATTTAAAAGTCTGTCCCGTCCTCAGGCCCGCGGGCGATAATTAGCACAGGTTTATGTAACATGAAGCGACTGAAAATAGATTTACTAACAATTTAACAGTACAGTTTTTCGAACGCTTTGAGGCAAAAACCCTATTTCCGATTTTACTATCAATACCTACCGTATTGGATATGTATTGGACCGTCCAATACAAACAAAATTTATTTATTTTCGGGTGGGTGAACAGTGATGTCCCCATTGGTAAACCGCAATGCAACTCTAGAAGACGCTGGAGGTATTGGGGACAGGACACTCGCCTACAAACTCCCCAAGAAACAGCTCAGTGCCACCATTTCAACAATATTGCCATAATGGCTGTAATACCGTGCAATATGGGTACTATTTCCTAGAGCAACAGTATAGCTAGTGACAGAACCCTGCGAATAATGGCAGGCTATCTTACGGGCATGTAATTTGTTCCTCCGAGATAAGATAGGTCTAGGCCTATACAATTAGCGTAAACCCTATGTTCTACTCTCTCAAAAGAAGATAATTTTCAATACGTTCGATTCGTGAATTGAATCCACCTAAACTACACCGCTTTTGCACTGGTTATGCAAATTTACCTTATAAAAACTTACCATAACCCAAAATCGTTCGAACTAGCGCTGGTGGCGAGCAAGCGGTGGGCGATCTAGGTTCAGCCAAAGGCGTGTGCCTACAATCCCCACGACAAACACGTACACTGTGGGCAGATACGAGTGCTGGCAGGCCTGTACAAAGTGTACATTTTTTATATACGCATTAATTTGTTCAATCCTACTGATTGACTTTGGCCTTTGACCTGCAAATGCCATTAACAAGTTGTCTGAGTATATTATGGTAGCTTATAGTGTTACACCAGTATGAAGAGTGTTGTTAAGGCGTGTTGTCGGTATACTATAGGGAGAGCCTCTCGATTGTGATTAAGTTCGCATTCATCCCTCAGGAGGTATACACTGACAACTGGTTAGGCCCTATCTGTAGTATATTGCATCATTGTATCATTTGCGAGCCTTGTTACTCCATGTATTTTGTTTTGTAAATGTGCAGTTTGGTATCCCGCTGGAAAATAATACATTATGAAAAAACAAATTCAAGAGCACTCAGTAGAGCGCAAGTACCTCCGCCAATAAAACGGTCACATGGTCCTCTCTTGCCATAGACATTTTTTTTCTATGTCTATGTCTCTTGCGCAATACAAACTCTGAATACGCTTCGATTCTTCAAAGCCGTGACTTTGACCTTTCAAAATGTAATGGATTGGAGCCTGAGGGTAGGGGGTCATATTGGTGACGTTGCAAAAATGTTGTCCACAGACACGCACACAAACAAACAAACAAACAAAAAAACAAACAAACGCCGGCAAAAAAAACATTACCCCCTTCCCTGACCTGATCGGTGGCGGATGTAATGAAATGTGTTAAATAAATACAGCATCGCGTGCCAGACGATACAAATGACTTAACAGTTGCAAAGTAATATTTTCCCGCATTTAATAAAAATCTAATGCAATTCAAATTGAACACTTTTTACAACAATTACCTAAATCACGCAGCTACGTTCTTCCTATTTATGCAAAAATTAAAAGCGTGTTCGCGATTTTATGCGCATACGAAATGAAGCAATATCGACATCCGGTAACGGCTGTGTAAATATTTGTGCAGAGGATTTATTAAGATCCGACACTAACAGTAATACACTAGTCAACAAAAGAAACTTATATTTGTTTGAAGTTGCACATTTTGTAATAATACCCCACCCCAACATATTAGGCATTAAATGAATCGGTAATCAATTCTGGATTAAATGAATGCAAACAAACATGATTTATCCCACTATTCATAAACACACAGTACAGGATGTACAGTGAGGTCTGCTCCCAAAAGTGGCACTTTCACACCTTCTGCAGTAATTGTTGTAATGCTAACCAAAACAACTTGCTGCTCATTGGCCTTTCAATCAATAAAAATTGATTGGAAGGTAGCCTAAGTATTATTTGTAAGTGCACGTGGCTTTCAAAACTGAATTCGCTCTGCATGCTGCATCATGCGCACATGTCATTTGGTCAGGGGGCCCCGCAACCTATTCTTGGCCCCCGGGCACCCTGAACCAAAGTTACGCCACTGTGTATCTGCATAGTGTACAATACTGGGTATTTCGGGAGCGAATTATACGAGTTTCCCAAGACCGTCTCCTGGACTGGGCCAGCCGACCGCGTCGATGACGACTGCGGCGTTCGTGGTGAGCGCCCTCTCGCAGCAAAAAACGAGACGGTCTTGCACCAAGACTATACACGTACATGTCTCAAGTAATTTTGTGGGCAGACAGCAATAATTGCAAGCAGTTATAATAGAGTGTGAGAACATCATTGCCCTTTCATGGCAAAAGGGTGTAACTCAAATTTCCAAACTTTTTGATAAATGGCAATTATAGGGTAATTGAGGGCACTCTTTCCATTTAGCAGTAATACTGTCCTACGTTTTAAATTACCATTGTTGGGTAATGGAACTCTTATAGCCTTTTCTCTAAAAAGGTCGTTTTCAGAGATACAGGGCCGCATAGGGCTTTACAATAAAAGAACAATATATCCCCACCAATCCGATAAATCGATTGCGACAATTTGAGAAAAGAAATAATGGACGTTATTGTAACCACATTTAGGCCCGGTCTGAATTTGTGACTGTGTCTACATGTATATCACATTATAGTAACCCTTTTTCTACCGAATTGTTTTGAGAACAAAAATTATGCCGGGAACCAACTATGCAAGCAGCATTGACTGGTATGCATATGCCTATTCCAGGTCATGCGCCACGATCATACACACAGCAAACCGCAGGTCTTCCAGAGCCGAACTACTTTCCTTGAGATTGTAACACATCTAGAAGGGAAATACTTTGTCTAAGATTATTTATGACCATTGGGCATGAAGGTACACCCACTGTGTACTTACAACAACGGCCGTTTCCCACTTAGGCGATGTTTTTTGGCAACTACAGCCACCTTTTGCGCGGCCACTTTCACACGCACGTCAGTTACAGGCATGGCTTGGTCAAGTTGGGATTGAGAATCTCCCTCAGTGTGCAGTTGTTGTTCCTGGCGTTGTCTGACCCTTTTTGCTTCAAGTTCTGCCTCCAAATATTCATGTTCGAACATATATCTACTTTGATGTTCAAGGTAAACATCATCTTCGTCCGTGGATACGTCACTAAACTCAATTTCCTCCATTTCGTAAATTTCTTAAGTTATTTTTCAATTGGAATATGCACATGCCATATAAAGACACGTGGACAATAATGGCCGTGGAGAAATTTATGGGGCCGTATCGTCATTTCGACCTATGACCTTTTTTAAATAATTTGTGGCATTTCGTAATTAGGCGGTATTTTTTTAATATTGTTCCAAATATTTATGTTTTAAACAAATACAAATTGTGGACGACCATAACAATGTGCGAAACAATCCGATCAACAAATCATCAATCCGGTATCAACAGGTATTTAGCCCGCAAGCGCGGGCGCCGGTATACTAGTACCATCTAAAGTAACCACTGAGGTCTTCACAAAGACGGTGAACGTCACTCCGTCGGCAATCCCTTCCCCAACTCCTCTCCCACTCTTCTCAATAAAGAGCGGGTGGAACCCTGGAACTAACATGTGGCCCCCTGGCACTGACATGTGCCCCCCCTGGCACTGACATGTGGCCCCCCTGGCACTAACATGTGCCCCCCTGGCACTGACATGTGGCCCCCCTGGCACTGACATGTGGCCCCCCTGGCACTAAGTCAGTGGCTCGGTCCGGGCGGACTTCTTCTGCACAGCAACATGCGCATGCGTTCTGTTTTTGGTGTGATGAGACTTGTCATGTCTACTGAAGAAGCAATTTTGAAAATACACTAAAATTAAATGATATTGGGTGATACTATTACATTTATTGAAATAAGATGGGCCACTGTCACAGATTGTGCCCCAACTTGGTGGAATGACCATTAAAACAAAGTACATGTAACACTAACATTGTTTTTTTTTCTAGCATGGATATTACCTCCATGGTCCTAGCTGCACTCCAATTTGCTTTTCTTTGTAACTCCTGTTAAAACATTTATTTAGTTACTCCCATCTGCCTCGTTATAATGAGTGTATTGCATTTGGTGATTTATCTCTTTATTAGCTGCCTCATTTACATCCTGGGCCAAATTTGCCCAACCTCTACCTTGCTTTAGTTTTTCCCAAGTTCCAAGTTTCAACCAACCGCCAGGCGATATAAACCGCCATAACATACATGAATATATCCGTAATAAAGATGACATACCAAGTGCAAAATATAATCATTAATGTTTTCATTACTGCATCCTCCATTTTATCCACAAGAGCACTTGTCATTAGGTGGAAGTATGCAAAGAATCCATATGCAGCACCTCCGACACCACACAGTAAAGTGATCGCATTGGCTAGGTGAACCAGCACTGCCCTATTGCGGAGCATAGCGATAAGATACAGCAGAGACGATGCAACAGTTAGCAGCAGAACATAGTGGCACATTGCTGGGTCCGACCCACCGGGGATGTTGAACAACTTGAGATGGCTGTTCAGTATGTAGACAGCGTGAGGAAGACATGTGGCCAGATTGATGTAGGCTAACAATTTTAGCTTAGACTTCAAGGCTGCACTGGGGATGATAAAAATATCAAAAAAGATGTTATTCTACATGTACGTAGAATAACAAAACCATATTTCAGGTAGTAAATGTACTGTAATAAACAAAGGCTCAAAGAGGGCAAGAGCCAATAGAAATATTTGTTACGTGCAATCATAATCACGTAGTAATCATGTGTAGTATTAGCCTGGCATTATTTGTACAAACTGTGACATACACTCAGCGCAATATAAACAGGCAGATGCATACATGTAGGCTTGAAGCAACACCACAAGTACCCCTGGTGCAATAAGCAACTTTGCAATGGTTGGTAACCATTCAATTGAGAGATACATGTGTGTAGTGTGTACTTCACCCACAACCACATCATCCATGCATCACTTCAACCACACACCTCTTTGCCCCGTGTACAACTTAACCCACAAGTCGCTTTGCCTGACCCTGACATTGTGATGCCAGTGCACAGACTGGGGAACAGGACTAGAATTCATAGTTAACCTCGCCAGAGGTGAGGTTATTGCGTTTGGGTGCGTCTGTTTGCTTGTTTGCTTGTTTGTATGTCCGCTCGCATATCTCAAAAACCGTCGGCCGGATTAATTTCAAATTTTTACACAAGGAAGGTTGTGTCTGTGGCTCGGTCCTCCTCGAGTTTGGTCCAGATCGGTTTAATCGTTTTAGTCAATATTTGTCAATAGAGGGCGCTATCATGGCGAGGTTCTGCAATCCTCCGATTGCCTTGTTATATTTGTACTGTTTGCGAGTGGCCCTGTACTACAGTTACTCACGGACTGGTACGAGTCATAATGACATATGACTGCGAGTACATTTACATCATAAATGCCATTTTGCTCCCAGAATAACACTTGTAATGAAATCTGGCTATGACTACAATAGGACATGTAATTTAGTACGTGTAGCCAAGGTGGGCTATATTTGTGCTGTTTGCGAGTCACTCTATATTTTTTTGCCCCAATGTGGCTATATTTATAATGATCGTAAACATTCACAATTGCTGCACATACGCAGAGGGGATTATGGAGTTTATGGAGGTTATGGCTGGAAATAAGACTCTTTAATATTGTATTTATTTTTTTATTTTTTTAAGAAAGGGGTGGTGGCTCGGTGGTTAAGCTGGAGCACTATAAAGCGTGACATCCCAATTTTGTTCTTTTTTTTTTTATAACGAAGTGGATATTTTACAATATTTTACATTTTGCTGTCTCGTCCTTCTGACTTGCGCAGTTGCACATTGCTGTACAAGCCAGGGGGAGGAATAGAGGTACATGGTTAGGTAACTTAGGACTTAAACGTATGTGCAGACAAATGTGTACTACTAGTACTAGTAGTAGTACTAGTAACATACGTGTACATGTAGCTCAATTGGTAGAGCGCTCGCATAACATGCGAGAGATACTCGGATCAACTGGTAGTTCTCCCAGTTCTCTTTTTATTGACAATAACACTATTTTTTATACTATTTATATTTGTTAATTTGTTTTCACTGTGAGACTTTTTTTTACTAATAGTCATACTACTAGTATTATCAGCCTTCGAGCCTGGGTCCGAGTTAATTAAAAACCGGTACTCGTTAGGCCCTACACAAGGGTGTTTTAATTTTACTCAAAAGGAACATGGTGGACGGGTGTTCTGGAGGGGTCACACTAAACACCGACAACTCAAGACAACTCAAGACAACACGCTTAAATTACGCTAAATTACCGTGATTTATACCTGTATGAAGCTGGGAATGTATACAATAGGGGTTGAAACCTATACCACTTGGCTATTTGATTAAAAAATGTGGAAAAGGTTAGTAGTAAACACGGGTTTTCGCTGTCCGTGCAATTAGCGGGCACGATGTCATCGCGCTTGCACAATGCACGTGGGCTGTACCATTGTACGGAGTAACTACCACGTCCCTTTTCTAAAAAGATCCTGGTACCTTGATATAGTATACAGTATAGTAGTAGTGTACTACTAGTACTAGTAGTAGGCCTACTACTAGTACTAGTACAATAAAAGTGCCATGGAGCAAAATACACGTAAATAGCGAAAGCACATTACAACTTTGAACTGGGCATATTAAACCATGCTAACCTGGTCTGGTATCGGGACGCTACTTGTTCTCTGTGCCTGAAATCACTGCCATCCGAACCTGCAGCTCTGGGCCCGTGAGATGCCATATTATACTTGAGTGAGATTACACTTCGGGAAGTCAGTCACGTCTCCCGTTCGTAATGTCTAATAATACAGAACGCAGAAGTAACTGGTTATAATAATCTAATCAATATCTAGTAAAACTGGTTAATACTAGGTCGGTAAACGTACCAACATTTAAGTTAACTATGGATAGTCTGGAGCGAAAAGATTTATGGGGTCTACTTGATGCAGGACGTACCGAGAAATAGGACCTGCTGAGAACCACGAGTATTATCTGTTGTTGTTGATGTTGTTGAATGGCGTTTTGGCAAAATGTGCCCTTTACGCCAGTTGCTGTGCGGAAAGAAAACATGTCAAGAAAAGTGTGCAAGAGCAGCCAATGAATTGCCAAGTACGATGCACCACAAGTGTCCCCACCGGGCCGGCCGTATACAAGCAGTTTAAGAACCCT